>JARQAB010000052.1:1860000-2035000 GCA_036172955.1 Meloidogyne arenaria
TCACTAAGTCCCTTGTTTTTAGTAAACGGGTACTACTATTCAGTGCAGTAACTAGGATTTTTTCGAGTCCTCTCCTTACCCCCTCTAGTTACGGGCCTGCTACTATTATCGTTTAAAATTCCCCTTCCTTGTTATCAAAGATATTTTGCACTGCAATTTAAATTCCTAAAAGTAAAATTCCTTTTAATTTAGAAAAACTCAGAAATGAAGTCAACAAAGTTGTTAATCAATTAATTGAATCGGTTATTCTTTTAAATTAAATTTCAAAAAAATTTTTTTCTTAATTTCTAAGGGCCAAGCAGAACTCCTCCCCGGTGTTTTATTTATCGATGAAGTTCATATGCTCGATTTGGAATGTTTTACATTTTTACATAGAGCATTAGAATCTGAAATTAGTCCAATAATTGTTTTTGCTACAAATCGGGGGAGAACAAAAATTAGGTTTTTTTGTAATTTTTAGTAAAAATTATTTAAATATTTTTTCTAAGGAATTCTGATGAAATTGGATTTTATGGAATTCCTTCTGACTTGATTGATCGATTATTAATTGTTCCAACAAAATTATATTCTGTTGATGAAATTTCTTTGGTAAATTTATTTGTTTTTTGTTGAATTAATTTGTAGTTGAAGTAAAGGGAGAGGCACCCATACTTTGTGCAATACTGGGTATGTGGATATATCGGGATTGATGTGAGAAAAATAGCCTCTTGTATATTTATGTTGGTTCTAAAACATAAAAATCCTTTCTTCAATAGGAAAGGGTTTTCCCAGGCCCACTGGCCAGAGGCCCCGAAATCGGTAGGGAAACAGTTCATGCTGTGGAAAAATCCATTAGATGGGAGATGAAATCGAACCATCACCGAATAAGCCTAGACCGATGCACAACTGACTGTGCCACCATCCAACCCGATGCTTGGTTATTTATTTTCATTTATACTCAATTGTTCATATATTTAAATATCCCGATATGTCCGTCCCACTACTGACGAAAATTCTCTTTATTCTTTTATAGAAAAACCTCAAAAACCTTCCTTTTTCCTCTTTAAGATAATTCAAATAAGAGCAGATGCCGAATGTGTTCAATTAGACGAATTAGCATTAAAACGTTTATGTGAAATTGGAATGAATGCTTCTTTACGTTATACAATTCAATTATTAACTCCCGCAAAATTATTAGCGATAATTGGGGGGAGAAAAATTGTTGAAAGAGAAGATGTTAATGAATGTTTGGATTTATTTATTGATAGTAGAACATCTGCTAAATTAATTAAAGAAGAAAATAAAAATGAAGGAAATAAAGGAAGAAAAGGAGGTGGAAATGATGTGGAAATGAATGAATAAAAAATTAAATTTTTGAATTTTTTTTTAACTTTATTTAATTTTTGCATCTCAAAAATACGTTAAATTTTGAAATTTTTGATTGTCAAAGTTGTTATACCTTATTTTAATATCTTTCTTTTCTTTCTCCAAAGCTAGCTATAACTTTTTAAATTTTGAGCCATTTAAACTTTGAATCTTTTTGGATACGATCTTGTTTTTAACGTTCAATTCCGTAGACTATATCCGCTTAAATATGAAAATTATGCCTTTTCTTAATCTCTCTGGAAAGTAGAGTTGGAGGGATCGAATCCCGGTCGGGAATCCGATCCAGGGATAAATCCCGCAGTCGGGATCGGGTCATTTTCCAAAATTCCAATTTTTCTTCGGGCTCCTGATCCCACCCAGCTCTTCTGGAAATAGCTTATTAGTTCTAAAAAAAATAAAATCAATTTTAATAAGTAAAAGAATACAAGCGTCGAGCTGGTATCAATAGGTTTAGGATTTTTAGAATTTGGCAAGATATGGGTTTTCAGCTTTATTGGCAAGTTTTGAATTGGCAAGTTATGGGGAGAGCCATTTCTTTTTTCTTCATTTTTGCTTTCAACTATCTAAATTTATTTATAACCGATTTTCTTTAAAATTTTTTATTTAGTTAATTTAAATTAATTAATTTCAAAAATGGAATTTCCTTCTTCACAACCTTCAGTTGATCAATTCCAGGTTGCTTCAAATGAAGAGCAATTAGCTAAGGTTTTTTTTATAAATTTATTTTTTAAATTATTAAAATTTAAAGGAAATTGATGACGATCAATTAGAAGAAACTTTACTTGAAAGAATTGAAGGGCTTAAGGAAATGTTTCCTGCTGGGCTTCGCTCTGCTGTTTATTATTCTGTTGGTGCGGGATGGACTTTGTTGGGCACTTCTGTAAGGGAGTTTTTTTTCAAATTTTATTTAATTTACTTTGGTAATTTTGTCTTTATGGTTTCCCTTATATCCACAATTTCGTTTTTATTCCTTTGAGAATCACCACATAAATTTTTAAAAAATTTTTATTGATACATTAGCAGCTGTGAGATATCAGTTTCCATAGACAAAACCTCTAAGGTTTGAAAAAGGCTAAGGATCTAGAACAAATTAAACCTTGATTTTTCGTTGAAATTCACTCCCCTTTTCAAAGAAAGTGAATTTATGACCTCCTAAATAGAATGAAGTCATTTAGCCATGCATACTCTTCTTTTAGGAAGATATTCTTAATTTAGGGAATTTTTTGAATTTATTACAAAAATTTTTCTTTTCAGTTTTCGCTTGCACGTAAAGCTACTTGGGTGTTGTCTACTTCTGCTTTTATTATGATTTTGCCTTACTTTAGTTTGAATAATTTTTCTTTTAAATTTTATTTTCTTTTTTTTTAAGTTGACAAAGAACTTTGCGACATGGAAAAATCTCAATTGAAGCAACAACAACAATTATTGCTTGGGCCGTCTAAATAATTAAAAGATTTTTTGGAGATGAGAAGTTTAAAAAAGGGAAATATTTTTTGAGTTAAAATTTTTTTTTCAGTTTTATTAAAAAAATAAAAAATATTTTTTTGTTTTTATTTTTCTTTTGATTTTTAGACGTTTGTAATCGTCAGTTACTTTAATTTTTTATTTTCAAATTTTATTTATTTTTGGGGAAGTATGTCTTTAAAATTATCTTCAAGATTATTTAAAATTGCTTCTGTACTTCGTTATGTAAGAGGTTTTTTTAAAATAATTTAGGAAAATTTCCAAAAAGCTTTAACTAAATAGAATTTTTTATATAAAATTTAGGCTTCGAGTGCTGCTGTTGCTCGTCTGAAGGATGAAAAACATTTAGATTCTGATCTAATGGATAAAGGTTTGGATTTTATTTTTAATTGTGGAAATGTTTCTTGGAATCAGGCCCGTAGTTAGGATTTTTGGGGGGGGGGGGGCCAAGATGGGAAAATTTTTTTGCTCCGACTTTTTGGCGCCGAAGGCGCCCCCTACCCCACTGGCTATGAGCCTGATTGGAAATATGCCTTAACGAAAATTTTTTATAATTTTAAGATTCTGACCGTTTTGAACTGCAACAATTTATTGAAAACGAAAATTTTTTGAATGAAAAAGTTTTTGGAAAACTTGAAATGCCTAAATCTGTTGAAGATGAATTTGGAAGAATTGAAGATGATGAACTCAGGCAAAAACAAAAAGAATATGAATTTATGATGTTAACTCCTAATTTGGTTAAACAACCGGGAATTGAGGTTTTTTATAAAGAAAATATTTTTATTTTTTGGGGGGATGAGGGAAGATTTTTTTACCTCATGAATGAGGGATAAGTAATTGAAAACCCGATAAAAATCAATTTATTTATATACTTTTTGGGGTAATCCTGCAGAATCTGGGAGACACCTTAAAAACATCTTAAAAATTATTATTTTTTTCTGAAAATAATTTTATTTAGGTAATCACACATGCTGATCACGAATCTGAGTTTAGAATTCGTTTATTTCGAACCCCGAACTCGATTTCGACCAAGACGAAATTCGGGGTAAAAATTCGATATTAAAAATTTAGGTCTTTTCTGATACGCTTATTCGTGCTGAGTCGAATGCCACTTAAATCACCGCTATCCGACTCCATAGGGCCGAGTTACAGACCCCCGAAATTTGAAAATTTTTGATGTCAAAAAAACGAAAATCTAAATAATAGCTCATTCGAGAGAACTCATCGAGCTGAGTCGAATGACGCTAAAATCAGCTCGATTGAATGATTCTAAACAAAGTTATGACCAACAGAATCTTAGCTGGAAATCAAGTACATGACAAGAAATCATAGATAAAATGTCATGTTAGACAAGATCTGATATCAGATTCGTGATCAGCATGGTCGATTACCTATAAAAAATTATTTTGAGAAAAAATAGTAATTTTTAAGATGTTTTTAAGGTGTCTCCCAGATTCTGCAGGATTACCCTTTTTGGGCCTTTTCTCTAATCCTAAAGTGTGGTAAATAATCTTCTGAACTGTCAGAAATAGAATATTTTACCATTCTTGTATTTTTAGTATTTTCTTGGAGGTGTTACTTTTACTAAAGTCTAATATGTATATTTTTAAAATTCTTTCTATTTCTGATTGTGAGAATTTTTTAAATAAATTTTATTCGTTCACAGTTAGACATTTCACAAATGGAGACAGGAGAAGAAACTACTTCTAGAGAAATTAATCGTTTCAGGCGAATAATTTATGACCAAGGAGAATTATTAAATAGTGATTTAACAAAACCTCCCTCAAAGTTTTTTTTTTGTTAAAAAATAGTTTTTCTTAATAATTTTTTCAGCACAAATCCCCACCCTTTTATACCTACAGAGGATATAATGCCGCCAACCCATTCTCATTCAATTGCTCAATATGCCAATTTTTCTGAAACTATTCAAATGCTTGTTGATATGGGTGTTGATTTATTTGAGGTTTTTTTGAAAAATTTTTGTTTTTTTTTTCTCTGAGTTTATTTTATTTTTTTTATTTTTCTGGGCAGGGGTGGGCGCATTGCGTTATTTGCGTTAATTTTTGGCCTTGCGTTGCGTCTTTCGTTTTTTGAGATTGTATCTTGCGCCCACCTCTGGCCATGGGTAGGGTTGTCGGTTTCCCCAGGTTCGTCGGTTAACTGAACCGAAAATCTTCGGTAACTGAAGAAGAAAAGAAAATAAAAATTTGTAAGTTTTTTAAAAAAATTTTTAGTAAATACCGAAGATTTTTTAACTGAACCGAAAATCTTCGGTTCAGTTCGGTTTGAAATCGACAACCCTAGTCATGAGAACTAACAATAAACTAGAGTTCAGCGGTATCGGGATTTAGAGAAAAACCCGGGATCGGGATTTCGGAATGGTGATCCCGACACGGGATCGGGATCGGCTGAAATCGGGATCGGGATTTGGAATGGAGATCCCGGTCCCGAATCGGGATCGGGATTAAAAAATCGGGATCGGTATTTACTAAAAATTTTTTTAAAAAACTTACAAATTTTTATTTTCTTTTTATTTTCCTCCCGTACGACTCAATATTTATAAAATTTTCATCTGCAGAGCTGAAATATTGAGTTTAAGTCTGAACAGCGCATGATTTACTTCCCCGTTCAGTGGAGTAAGGAGGGATATATTACTTTCTGAGGTTGCGGGGAGGGATAAATTGGATTGGGCTTCTTCATTTTTCAGCGCCGTAGAAAAGGATGTTATGTAGCCAAAATTCTTCCCTTTTCTGCGCCGCAGGCGAAATTTTGAAAATTTTGGAAGGCCAATAAGCCAGATTTCTCCCATTTTCTGCGCCGCAGGCGAAAATTTTTCTTACTTTCAAGCCTCCCCTCTTCTGTTAACTTTATTTCACAGACTTCTAGTCAATTTATAAAATCGGGATTTTCATCGGGATCTGATGCACATCCCGATCCCGGCTCGGGATCGGGATCATCCAAAACCGGGATCGGGATTCACCTTTCGGGACCGGGATCAGAAAAATCGGGATCGGGATTCGAAAAACCCGGGATAATCCCGCCCGATCCCGACCGGGATCCCGATCCCGCTGAACTCTACAATAAACACTATAAACAATATATTTATAAAATTAAATTATTTAAAAATTTTCTTTTATAAATTTATAGTCCACACAAAATGATCCTCGTCTCGGCCAAGCACTTGTCCGTCTGGATTGGGAACGTGATGTCAAACCAAAAATTTATTGGTTGCATAAAAGTATTGGGTTTTCACCGGATGATTTGGCTAATTATTTATCTCGCAATCCTTATTTTTTGTTACAAAAACAGGAACATTTAAATGTAAAAATTTTTTAAATTAAGTTATTAGAATTGGAAACACTAGAATCTAAAATCCTTGGGCCTAGGTCTCCTTGGACTAAAGGTATGTATAATGACGAATTTAAAATTAATGGGGTTTTGTCTCAGGTAGCCCCCTCCCACCTTTAAATACTAATTGTAAATAAATATTTGGTGGGTATTTTTTTATTTTAAAGTTCAATTGTTTATATTTATTTATTTAAAGGCTCACCTAAATTATTTAAATTATCGTCGTTTTACATTTCCTCAAATACGAAAAATTGTATTAGAATCGAGATATTGGCTTAATGATTCAATTGAAAGGCTTGATGCCCGTTTGGGTTGGTTACACAGACAATTTTTACTTCCTTCTAAACAATTAAGGCTTGTTGTGGTTAAGGAGCCCAGAATTGTGAGTTTTTTTCGAAAATTTTTTAAAATTTTGTTTTTTCATTTATATTTGTCCTTTTATTTTTGTTTTGGGGTTTTTGTGAAAATAGTAGTTAAATTAAAAAGTAATCAATTTGTTTAAATGTATTTTTTCGTTTTTTATTTAATTTCTGAAGAAGGAGGGTGATACAATCGAGCAAAAATATCTTTTAACTAGAGTACGTCCGAGTCGAGCAAGTTCATGTTACTCGACTCGTCTGCGTCATTACTCGACTAGAAACTCGGTATCCTAATACTCGGATTATCCGAGCTTTTAACTACAATTATTTAAATTTTATTTTAAAAATAAATTTAAATATAATTTTCAGATTGCATTTGGAATTGGCCAAATTTCAGTGAGTTTATTTTTTTATTTTATTCGAAAATATAATCATTTAAGGGAACTGTTCGTTCATTAAATATTCAATGTGGATTTTCTCAAAAAGATTTACGTTTAATGCTTGTGGCAGATCCGCGTTTATTTCTTTGTGATATAAGGAGAATGCTTGTTTCTTTTAATTATTTGGCTTATATTATGAAAATAGAAAATGAACAAATTGGTTTGGAAAGGGGGATTTTTTAAATAAAATTTATTTTAAAAAGTGGTGTGAAGCTGGGATGTCACGCACAAAACACCAATTTTTTAAATTCTTAAAGCATGACAAATGGTAGAACGCAAAATAACGCTAAAACGTCATTGCGGCATCTAGAGTATGCCATCTCGCCTTTCGCTTTTTAAAATCTGTTTTGGCACATCCGTGCGCGCATCCTTGATATTAAGGAAAATTTAAAGTATTTTGACGGGGACATTTAGCTTTTTTATTTTTTTAATTAAAATTAATTTTTCAGTTCAATATCCATGCGCATTGAGATGTCCAATAACTGGTATTATTTTTTAAATAAATTTTTTTAATTAAATTTATTTTTAAAAAAGGTTTACGTAATAGACACGAATACCTTCATCGTCTAAAAAAAGCAAATTATATACCAAAAACCCCAAATTGTATTACTCTTTACAAATTATTACATCCAAGTGACCGTTATTTTTCTGAAAATGTTGCTGAAACTCCTTTGGAGGATTATAATCGTTTTTTAAAATTTATGTAATTTTGTTGAAAATTTTTTAAAAATAAATTTTTAAATAATTTATTTTGTCTTAAATGTTTATTTCATTTTCTTATTATTTAATTTTTATTTTTTCGTTTAATTAATTTTTAATTTTTTTGTCTAATAATTATGGTGTTAGTGTATAGGCCTTACGTGAGTAGATGGGCACGCGCTTGGAAGGCTCTTAAAGTAAGTTTATAGTTTTTGGGGGAAATGTTTTTAATTTAAGCACATTTTAGTTTGTGTATATAGAACCTAAATTTCCGAAAATTTTTTGGGTCCGGAACTCAATTTGGATCCGGATCCGGTCAAAATTTCGTTTCCGGTGATACACTAGTTGCTATTTTCTATAAAGTTTTTAGTTCATTTTTTCCCCGAAAAACACCCTCTATAATTAGACCGGACGGTACCGCACTACGCGGTACTTTTCGGTATTTATCGGTATACCGTATCGGTAGTACGGTACGGAATACCGTTCAGTACGAAATTCCGGTCTCCATAATAAATATTAATAGTATCCTTGAGAGGAATATAATGTTTCTGGAAAATAGCCGAATTGACTTTATTTCAAAAGTTTTTTTAAATTTTCTTTAAGCGTCAAACTTTCTTTTAAAAACGTCTCGGGAAAACATTCTCTAAAATATTTTAAATCTTCTTTTCTCAAATTTTATTAAAATATATAAATTTATTTTTAAGGCAAAACCTCGACATTGGATGCACAATTATACCGAAATATTTTTTTCTCGCGTCATTTGCATACCTGGCACTATTACAGCTTTGGGTTTCAAAGTTTATAAGGATGGATTGCCTGATGATTTGCCTACTCTGGGCTTTAAAAGTAGAGTTTAAATAATTTTTTTATCTAAATTTTTTTTCTTAAGGACCTCCCTATTATCGCCAGTTTTATGAAGTTCGTCGTCCAGACGATCGTTTGGTGAAGAGTTGGCGTCCGCCTGAAGTAGGGGGGAATTTTATGTTTATTAGATATATATTTTCGCAAAAATTTTAAAGGATTATCCACCTGATTATCATTATCATCGTGCGGGTGTTTGGCCGGCACATAGTTGGAACGACAATGCTTGGGATGTGAAATAAACAAAGATAATGTAAAGGAATGAGAATATTTTGTTAAAATAAAAATTGATATTTAGGGAATTCAATTCTTTATGTTAAAATATTTTTTTAGAAAAATAAGTAAATTTTTTGTAAAATAAATTTTTTGTATGAAAACTTAGGGGCGAAAATGGCAAAAAAACAAATGAGAATTGAAAGAATTACAGAGATTTATATCCGAAAGGAATTCTTATTTGTAGAATGGATGATCGTTTAGAAGGGTAATCTTATAAAATTTTTAAAAGAAAAAAAAACTTTTTATTTTTAAATTTAAATGAACATCTTTCATAATCACTAGAGTGCCGCTCAGTTTTGTTTAGTGTTCGGCAAATGGATTTTTTCAATACCAGTACTACCAGAAAAGTAGAGTAGCACGAGGTCGAGGTTTTTTGAAAAAACCGAGACCGAGGATCACCGAGGCAGGAAAAGCCGAGATCGAGGTCGAGGGGCTAATTTTGACCCGAGACCGAGGTCGAGGACCGAGGATAACCGAGGTTTTTAAAAAATTTTATAACTTTTCAAAATCTACTTAAATTTAATAAATTTTTAAAATATATGCTAAATACTTGTCAAATTAATATGTTGCATCTGATTCATATCCAGTAGGCTGCCCATAGAGATGTCCAAGATTCTTGGGCTTTTTTGGTTTTGGTCTTGGGGTGTAGTCTTGGTCCTGACTTTTTTGAGCTTTTAAAAACCTACACTCCTAAGAATTGAACTTTTTTGATTTCAACATTTTATTTTTAAAATTGAAAAATCTGGCTTCCTGGGCTTCTAAAATTCGCAAAATTTTTGCCCGCGGCGCTTTAAAAAGGGAGAAATTTGGCACTTGACTTCCAATATTCTAAAAATTTTCGCCTGCGGCGCTGAAAAAGGTAGAGATATGACTCCTTGATCTTTACTTCGATACTATTTAATTATTTAGTAGACTGGGTTTAGACGGATATGGGGGGGGGGATCAAAGGAGAGTATAAGGGGACTTGAATGATTAATTGAATGTAAGTGGATTTAGCAGATTAAGGAGGATATCTTGGATTTGTGTGGATAGAGTGTATATAGGGATTAATAGGATTAAGGATATTTAGGGACAAACACGACCCTTCCCTTTTCATTCAAAAAAGCCTTCCCTTTTCAGCGCCGCAGGCGAAAATTTTGAGATTTTGGAAGGCCACAAAGTCAGCTTTCTTCCATTTTTAGCGCCGCAGGCGAAATTTTTGAAAATTTTGGAAGGCCTTGAAGCCATAAATCTTCTTTTTCTGCGCCGCAGGCGAAAATTTTGAGAATTTTGGAAGGTAAGTCAACATATTACTTCCATTTTTTACAAAAAAAACAATTCTTAGGGGTGTATATTTAGCCTCGGTCCTCGACCGAGATTCAGGGCGAGGACCGAGACGAGGTTCCGAGGCCCGAGGTCAGCAAAATCGAGGTCGAGGTTGAAAAATCGCCGAGGACCTCGGCCTCGGCCTCGGCGAGGCCTCGACCTCGTGCTACTCTACAGAAAAGTACAGGTATTGAATGAGTACCGAAAATTCCAAAATACCATCAGTACCGTGCTAATACCAGTAGTAACGGAAAGTACCGAGTCGGTACTATCGGTAGTACCGAAATGTGCTGAACACTAGCTTTGTTCGGTTATAACTAGAGCCCGGAATTTCGTACCGTACCGTATTCCGTACCGTATAATACCGATACCGATAAATACCGATAAAATTCAAAATTTTACCGTTCCGTAGAACGGTACGGAATACCGAAAAATACCGATACCGAAAAATACCGATAAAAATTTATCGGTATTCCGTACCGTATTTTAAAAAATAAATTTAGTTAAAAATAATTATTTTTATTTATATATTGTGGGGATAAACACACGTAGGCGAAAATTTTGAGGAGATGTAAGTCTATGAAGCAGAATTTCTTCCTTTTTAGCGCCGCAGGCGAAAAATTTGAAAATTATCAAAGGCCGAGATCCTTTTTTCGCTTAAAATAAAATAAAACTTTAAAAATTTTTATCGATCGGTATTATCGGTATTTTGTTTTGTTTCCGTTCCGTAAAACGGTACGCAATACCGAAAAATACCGATACCGAAAAATACCGATCAACTTCAAAATTTTACCGTACCGTATTCCGTACCGTATTACCGATACGGAATACCGATAAATACCGAAAAATACGGCCGTAGTACGGTACGGTCCGGGCTCTAGTTATAACAGTAAGCTGAAGTCGAGGGGCAAATTTTTGGCCGAGGTTCGATGATAACAGAGGCCTTCTTAATCCCCTTCAACTTTTTAATTAAAAATTTATTTTCTCGTGAATGCCCTTTTAATTTCACAGGGTAGTAAGTAGCTTAAATTTGTTTACCTTAACATGAGTGATCAGAGTTGTTCGAAATTTCGATTTTCGAAAAGTTTTTTTTGTTTAGAAACAGACTGTAATCCAACCAAATATAATAAAAGGGGAGTGAATTAATGTAAAATAATTATTTATTAAAAAAATCTTTAATTAAAATTTTAATTAAAAAATTGAGGCAATATATTCCCTTTTTAAAAATTTTATTATTTTTATAATCAACGATTACTAATTGAATCTATACAGAATGTTAATCAAGCATCTAGCTCTAATAATAATCTTCCTTTAATTAAATTGCTAAAATTGGAATTAAAAAAATTAAATAGAAGACGAGAAGTTACAGAAATTGATATAGAAATAAATAAAATTAAAAAGAATTTTTCTTTTTATATTTCAGTATTTCACAATCCTTGCAATGAGCAAGCATGGGGTAAAAAATATAATACAAAAATTTGCAATAATTGGTGGAAATAGAAAAAGACGCATGATAATTGAGGAGCATTATTCATATTATTTTACTGGTGGAATTCGTATTTGTGGATTTGGTGATCGTATGGGAGAGGTAATCTTAAAATTAAAAAAAAAAGAGAAATTATGTATGTGAATGTATCACGCCAACAGAAACCCCAAATTCCCGATTTTTGGGAATTGTGAATTACCAAAAATTTTGAATTCCGACTTTCGTGAATTCACAAGCGTAAAATCGTCGGGAATTCACGATACTCGGGAATCGGGTCGGCGCAATCCCTGCTATGTATGTTTATTTGTAACCAGTGCTGGGTATAGCTCCGGGAGCTAGCTCCGGAGCCGGCTCCGGCGGAGCCGGAGCCGGAGCTAAGATTTTGGAAACCCCGGAGCTGGAGCCGGAGCCAAGATTTTCAAACCCCGGAGCCCGGAGCCGGAGCCAAGGTTTTCCAATTCCCCACGGCTCCGGCTATACACCCCTAAAGATGGGTTAGAGAAAAAGAAGTAAGCAAAGATGGTGGGCGTGAAAAGAAAAGGAAGAGAAAATTGAGACGGGTAAAAAAGATTTTCTTTCCTTTCTTTCTCAATGTGGGTGTGGTTGAATGGATAGTGAGTTAGGTTCCGAGTTTTATCCTTATAGGTTCGAAAAATATCACAACAAATAATTAAATAATTGTTTTTATTTGGAAAATAAATTATAATAAGGATTCTTTTATTAAATAAAGCTGGATAAATTTTTTAAATTGATTAATTTTTGTCTCTTTTTTTTTTAATTTTTCAAAATTTTCGGGCTTCTTGGCCTTCCAAAAATCTCAAAATTTTCGCCTGCGGCGCAAAAAATGGAAGAAATCTGGCGGCTTAAGGACCTCCAAAATTCTCAAAATTTTCGCCTGCGGCGCAAAAAAAGGAAGTTTTTTGGCTTAAGGATCATCCAAAATTCTCAAAATTTTCGCCTGCGGCGCAAAAAGCATGCGATAATGAGAGTGATAAGTCCACCATCTCCTATTCGCCCAAATCCCCGACAACCATCCCCTTAATCCAGCTTAATTCCCCGATATCCACCTAATTCACACGATAATCCACCTAAATCACACGATAATCCACCCAAATCCCGCTTAATCCATTGATACCATTCTCATTCTCTTATATCACTCGATATCCCCCTTTATCTACCCAAATCCCCCAATGAAAAATAATTCATTGATTTTCCACCCGGAGCCCGGAGCCAACATGGAGGAGCTCCGAAAATCGCCGGCTCCGGAGCCGGAGCTGGAGCCGGAGCCAAGATTTTAAAAGGCCGGAGCCCGGAGCCGGAGCCGGAGCTAAGATTTTGAAACCCCGGAGCCCGGAGCCGGAGCCGGAGCCAAGATTTTCAAACCCCGGAGCCCGGAGCCGGAGCCGGAGCCAACAAATGGCAAATACCCAGCACTGTTTGTAACTGGTTCTTTGGGATTTTTTAGTACTACGAAATAGTGATGCTCGGGTATCCCGATCCCGACTCCCGACTCGGGAAAATTTCCCGAGTTTTTGGCCTCCCGATCCCGATCCCGACTCCCGGTGTCAATTCCCGACTAAGTCGGGAAGTTTTTACACCCCTAAGAATGGATTTTTCAGACAAAATTATATTTTCATTTATAAAAAATGAAGAAATCTGGCCTCTTGGTCTCCTGAAATTCCCAAAATCTTCGCCTGCGGCGCTGAAAAGGGAAGATTTTTGGCTTAAGGATCTTCCAAATTCCTCAAAATTTTCGCCTGCGCCGCAGAAAACTGAAGAATCGTGGAGTTGTAGTATAGAAAATTTCGGTGATTTACTAGGATTATGGTGAATTTGAAGAGATAACGTGGGATTTGCAGTAATAAAGAGAGATATCAATGGATGATTAATGTTGCACAGGGGGTGTTAATACTATAGAGGGATATGAAGAGATATGTGGCTAGTTCACCAAAATTCCACCAAGTTTGAACGTAAAAATATTTTTCTTCTGTTTCACTCTCTTTTCCTCTATTTCACTCCAATGGAGAGATTCTAAGGACTTAAGGCCAATGGCAACAATTATAAATCAAAGCTGGGCTCTGGCTCAAAGAAAAAGCCCCCAGCAATACCCAACACTGATTATCTCTGCGGTTGCTAGGTTTTTTGGACAGGCACTGATATTTCACTCCAATGAGAGTCAAAATTTTTGGCTGCGGCGCAAAAAATGGAAGAAATCTGAGTTCAAGACCTAAAAATTCTCAAAATTTTCGCCTGCGGCGCTAGTAAGGCTTCTTTACCTTCAAAATCTTCGATATTTTTGCCTGTGGTGCAATTTTTGGCGCCGAAGGCGCCAAAAAATTTTTTTATTGCTAATTCCCGACTCCCGATCCCGACTCCCGAGGTCATTTCCCGACCCGACTCCCGTTTCCTGATTCCCGGGTTTTTTCTTCTCCCGAGCATCACTACTACGAAATAGAAGGATATGCTTGTAAGAGAAAAAAAGAAAAACCAGAAAATTTGCTTTTAAATTTTGAAAACTAAAATTTTTATTTTCTCTCTTTTTTAGACACTTTTGACAATTTTTCCACTCTTCTACGCTAAAATATATTTTGAAGTAGATGATGAATTTTATAATGAAGTAGAAAATGAAGAAGATGATGAGGAAGACAATGAATCGGATAATGAAGAAGAAAATGTAGTAGATAGAGTAATAAATATAAACGGAATAAATACACATTTTCGTCATGGAGGAAAACTTTATAAATTAATCGGAATAAATTGTTTCCTAAATCCAGAAGGACCTAGAAAAATAATCAAAAATAAGGGAGCGAAATTATTAGGTCAAAATAATTTTATTGACAATTCTGTAATTAGTGAGGAACATCGACGTGCACAATTGGAGGGAATTTCGTATATAAATATTTGTTTGAAATTTAAAAATTCGGGGAAATATAAAATTAGAGTATTGACTGCAAATATTTGGAAGGAACCAAAAATGGAATTAAATTTTTATGTTGAAATTAATGAGGAAAATAAATTTAGATGTTTGTCTAGAAAATTTGGAGATTATGAAAATAAAGAAGAAATTGACTTTTTGAGTCAATTAAGAGAAGGTATACTGATTTTGGTAATTAAGTATAATCATAATCATTCTGATTATTATTCGGAATTGAAGAAAGTTGTCGAGTATGATAATTTTATTGGTAGTTATACTCGATTAAAGCCTTCTTTTGAAGAAAATTTTAAATTTGATGAAGGAAAGAATACTAGAAATGTTTAAAATAAGCGAATTAAGAGAGATTTAAAAAGATTTTCTTATCAATTTCCTTTTCTGAAACTAATGTTAGAAATAAATTGTTCCCTTTGGGTACTTTAACAGATACCGTAAATGCTGAAATAATGTCCCTCTCTCAAATAATTACCCTCGCCCTATTAATTAGGTTGAAACAATAACTAAATAATTACCCTGTGTAATTATTTTAGCAAATACGGTATGCGGAAACTTTTTTTGAAATTTTAATTACTGTAAAGCATATAGCTATTTAATTCCTAAGGCTGTTCAGTAGGCGGCGTGGTGTAAAGGCTAAAACATCAGTCCGGTCTACTGAAGATGCTGGTTCGCTCCCAGCCGCCGAATAACCTTTTGCACTAGCTAAATGAGAGAAATAGCTATAGCCCAGCTGCTTTACTTTACACATGTCTAAATTAATGCCTCCTTTTTGTTCCCTTCCTAAGAAACCATTCCCCATTTTGACGTTTTGGAAAGGGACAACCTTAGAAAAATTAACTAATATTTTACAACTTCTATATAATATTTATATTCATTATTTATTCTACATCTTTTCGATTAAATTATTAGTTTATTGTTTTCTCACCTGTCTCCATTATACGTCTATAAATTATTTTTTTATTTTTCTTAAATAATTAGTTTTTACTTTACTGGTCACAAATTGGTCAACATTTGAATTATTAATTAAATTTAGTATATTTGAGAAAATTTTTTCTATAAAACTGTGAGGGTTAAACGATCTAGAAGGATAAAAGAGAAAGCATTAGTCGGTGCTCCGGTAGCTCAGTAGTAGAGCACCTGCATTTGTCGAGCGAATACTTCTCAGTAAATAAACTTGCTAAACTCTTTCTAAACTAAAAACCTTTTGCTTGAATATATCCGACAACCTTTATAAACAACTGTACTTTTCGGTTATATTCTTTAAATTTTCAACTTAAGTTTCGTTTGTTGATAAAATAAAAAAATGTTAATGGATTTGCTTCAAAAATTGATCAAATAAAAAATATGTTTTTACAGATAAATGTGGAGATTACTGGTTGCTTAAAATCCCCCCTCCCCCCCCTCAATTCATAATTCCCCTCATTAAAAAACAATTTTTTAGTCCTTTATGAGTAATTTATAAAGAGGTTTTAATTGCAATATATTACAACTTTTAAAATTATTTTTTTACTTTTTAAAATAATAATATCCACTAAATATATTTCCTTTTCATTATTTTGTATGTTCAACTGCAATAAATCCCAATAATTTCACAAAATATAGTAGGTGGTAGCAAAAGATAATAACGCGCATCATCGACTATTCTGACTAGTACTAAATTAAACTAAACATTACAGACGATATAGCCTTTTTATTTTACGAAATATTTTTATTAAGCTAATTTTCCGGAAATGTTTTCCGGAATGTTTTTCTGTTTATTTCTTAAAATATGTTCGTGAACATGTTTTTGTTTGGAAAAAATAAATGTTTTGTTTAGAATGTTTGCAAAAATGTTTTGTTTATCATTTGTTCATGAGAAATGTTTTTATATATGAAATTTATTATTACAACATGTTTAGGAAAAGTTTTGTTTGTTTCTACCAAAATGTTTTAGAGAAAATCAAGAAAACATTTAAACATTTTTACAAAAACATTTTTCAACAAAAACTTGTTTATTTTTAAAAATGTTTTTCAGGTTTTAAATCTAATGTTTTATTAATTTTAGACATCACAACAAGATAAATTAAATCTTTTTAGAAAAACACCGCCGCTTTTATTTTATAATAGACTAATAAAAATTTAAAATGTCTAGATTTTAAATCAATAATCAGACATTTATTTAATTTTATTTTTAATTAATTAATATGTATCTCATTATTAAACAGCAGAAAATTCTTAATTTTTTTATTTTAATTTTTTTATTATTTATTTATTCATTTTTGAAAGGTAATTTTTAGAGAAACAAACAATTAAAAATATTTTTTAATATTTAAAAATAAAATTAAAATTGAAACTTTAATTTATTAACAAAAAATTATGAGTAAAATTACACTAAAACATTGTTGCGTTTTCTTAAAATGTTTCCCGGTTTATTTCTAAAATGTTTTCACAACCATGTTTGTTAGGAAAAATAAATGTTTTGTTTCGAATGTTTTAGAAAATGTTGTGTTTTTGTTAGGAAAAATAAATGTTTTGTTTGGGATGTTTTGGAAAATGTTTTGTTAAGAAAACAAGGAAAACAAGAAAACAACAAGAAAACAAAGGAAAACAAGAAACAAATGTTAGGAAAACAAGAAAACAATGTTTCCCCTAATTTTAATTAATTCAAACAAATAATTAAAAAAACATTTTTTTAAAGTTTCCTGTCAAAATTTAAATTCTTGGGATGGAAATTTGATTGATCAAAATGATAAAGATTTTGAAAATAAATATATTAACAATCAATTCCCTAAACTTATTGAATGGCCAAAGGAAGGCCAAATAGGATCTCATTGTAATCCAGACTTGAACGGAGCTTGTAATGTTCCAAATTCGCATTGTTTTAAAGGAATTTGTGAGTGCTTGCCTATGTAAGTCTTTAATTAATAAATGAAATGTTTACCTAAATTTTAGGTATTATCCTGAGTCTGCTGCCAAATGCGAACAAATAGATCCAGGTATTAAATGAGGAGGTGGAATCCATTCACTGACCAAAAAATATTTGAAAACTAATAGAGTCAAGAATGCCCCCTCCCTCCCCTCTAAGAAACGACTAATTTAAAAACAGAAAAATTAATTGTCTGTCTGGGTGGATTGGTACTGAAAAGAATTTAATTTCTAAATTATTAAAAATAAAAAAACTAAAATTTTCTAGCAAGTTCTCTCACTCGAGATTGTATACGCCCAATGGATTGTCCTGGTAATGGAGAATTCTGTAACAGAGTAACTGGAAAATGTGAATGTGTTGATCGTTTTGTAGAAGTTGATTGGCGATGTCTTCCCGGAATTCCTCCAGGAGATTGTTTGGAAATTTTTTTATTAAAAATAAAAATAATTTCTTTAGTTGGTTGTATAGATTCTCGTCAATGTTCAATTTTCTTTTCAACAGCAACTTGTTCCGGAGAAGGAAAATGTCATTGTCCGGAAGGGATGGTACCTAAGCGGGGAACTTGTCTTCAAGAAATTAGCGGTAATGGAAAAAATAAATTCCGGAAAAACATATTCCGGACGTTAAAACAATGTTTTGTTTAGACCAAACATTTTGGAAAACAAAGTAGAAACATTAAACATATAAACATTTTTAAAATCAAAAACAACATTTTTGTTTCTCTTTGAAAAATGTTTCTCTTAAAATATGTTTTAATAAAAGTTTATAAAAATATTTAATAAAAACATTTCAGGATCTAATATTAGAACAAAACAGAGTGGCGACCACATTATTATACCTTCAGTATATCCACCGCCTTATCAGCCACCCCCTCAACCCTCTTCAAATGGACTGCCTAGTATTATACCAATTCCTTCTAATGGAATTGAAGAACTTCCAATGATTTCTGGAATTTCGCCAGGCAAATAAAATAATTTTTTGGAGATTTAAAAGAATTTATTTACAGGAAGTGTTTGCAGTACTGATAGTTCTTGTGCTGGTTATCCATTAGCATTTTGTGATGGTGTATGCAAATGTAGAGAAGGTGCATTAAATGCAGGATCTGCGTGTATTGCAGCGCTAGAAAACGGGGCAATAATGGGAGGAACTTGTTCTAACGGACAGGTAGAAACAACTTAATTTTTAGAAAAGATATACCAAAAAAATGTTTGTTTGGCCTTAGATTTCTAATAAAATAACTTAGGCAATGTTTTGTTTATGCTTAATATTTGCAAAACATTAAACATCGTGTTGTTTAGATTAAACATTTCCGGAAAACTTAAAACATTGTTTTTGGGACTGAATTTTAATTAAGAACTTAAAACATGTTTCAGAACTGAACATTTCCATAAACTTGAAACATTGTTTTTTGTACTGAACATTTCTGGAAATGTTAAAACAAGTTTTATTGGGACTGAATATTTTCATAAACTTGAAACAATGTTGTGTTCGTATTAAAAATTTCCATTGACTTGAAACATTGTTTTGTTCGGATTGAACATTTCCATAGACTTGAAACATTATTTTGTACAGACTAAAAATTTCTGGAAAACTTAAAACATTGTTTTGTTCGAATTGAACATTTCCATAAACTTGAAACAATGTTGTGTTCGTATTAAAAATTTCCATTGACTTGAAACATTGTTTTGTTCGGATTGAACATTTCCATAAACTTGAAACATTGTTTTGTTCAGATTGAATATTTCCATAGACTTGAAACATTGTTTTGTACAGACTAAAAATTTCTGGAAAACTTAAAACATTGTTTTGTTCGAATTGTACATTTCCATAAACTTGAAACATTGTTTTTTTGGGATGAACTTTTCTGAAAACTTAAAACATTGTTTTGTTCAGATTAAAAATTTCTGGAAAACTTAAAACATTGTTTTGTTCGAATTGAACATTTCCATAAACTTGAAACAATGTTGTGTTTGTATTAAAAATTTCCATTGACTTGAAACATTGTTTTGTTCGAATTGAACATTTCCATAAACTTGAAACATTGTTTTTTTGGGATGAACTTTTCTGAAAACTTAAAACATTGTTTTGTTCAGATTAAAAATTTCTGGAAAACTTAAAACATTGTTTTGTTCGAATTGAACATTTCCATAAACTTGAAACAATGTTGTGTTCGTATTAAAAATTTCCATTGACTTGAAACATTGTTTTGTTCGGATTGAACATTTCCATAAACTTGAAACATTGTTTTGTTCAGATTGAATATTTCCATAGACTTGAAACATTGTTTTGTTCAGACTAGAAATTTCTGGAAAACTTAAAACATTGTTTTGTTCGAATTGAACATTTCCATAAACTTGAAACAATGTTGTGTTCGTATTAAAAATTTCCATTGACTTGAAACATTGTTTTGTTCGAATTGAACATTTCCATAAACTTGAAACATTGTTTTTTTGGGATGAACTTTTCTAAAAACTTAAAACATTGTTTTGTTCAGATTAAAAATTTCTGGAAAACTTAAAACATTGTTTTGTTCGAATTGAACATTTCCATAAACTTGAAACATTGTTTTTTTGGGTGAACTTTCCGGAAAACTTAAAACATTGTTTTGTTCGAATTGAACACTTTCATTAACCTAAAACATTGTTTTATCCGAATTGAATATTTCCATAGACTTGAAACATTGTTTTGTTCAGACTAGAAATTCCTGGAAAAGTTAAAACATGTTTTATTGGGACTGAACATTTACCATAACTTGAAACATTGTTGTGTTAGGATTGGACACTTTCGGAAACCTTAATTTTTTCGATAAATAAAGAAATCTAGAATAATAAAATATTCTTCTCGAAATGTTTATAAAGCTTAAACAACGTTAGTTTTGCGAAAATCATTTTTTGCTTTTAGGCGTATGTTTCTGAAATTGGAGCTTGCCTATCTGGTTAGTTGTTATTTATCTACCTTTTTTCAAAAATCAAAAAATTTAGAGTCAAGCCCGGGTTCACCATGCCAATATTCACAACAATGCGCCCTCCAAGAGCCAGGCGCATTTTGCCGTCGTCTTATCTGTCAATGTCCATATGGAATGCAAGTAAGCGCTGACGGCAGGAATTGTGTCTTTACCGATAGAAATTGTACTAGAAGAGGGGAAATTTGGATATCTGAAATTGGTCAATGCAAACTTAGTGAGTAATTAAATAATTTTTTCGGATCTTTTTCTGGAAAATCTCTAATTTCCAGAATATTTTCGATGATTCTTGAATATTAATATTTTAAATTAAATTGTTGTTTATTACAATTTAAACTTTTGGGAAACATTTTCCTAAATATCAGAATTATAAACAAACTGTTCTGGAATTTACACTTTAATTAAACATTTTTTGATGTCAGAATTTTATTAAAACATCATTATTTTTAATAAACATGCTCTGAATATAAACATGTTCTGAAAAATAAATTCTGAAATAAAAATTAATAATACCGGGTTTCTAGCTGTATTACCTGGTTCTGGCCTTTGCACTCACTCTATGCAATGTTCAGCAGTTGTCCAAGTATATATTATATTTTAAATAAGTCTTATATTAATATTTATACTTTATAAAGTATTTTTAATAATTATCAAATATACACTGCTCCACAAAAGTATAGCGCCACCCCTATTTTACTCGGTTTCTATATTGTAACCGTTGTTTTTATTTTCAGACTTTTTTGTAATAATAAATAGTGGTCTGTAATTAGGTCTGTACAAAAATTTTGTTTTCAAATGAATTTTTTCGAGAGTTATAGGCAATTTTCTAGTTTTAGGGTTCCACAAAAGTATAGCGCCACTTTGAAATTTCGGGTTTCTAACATTAGGAAAAATCTACAAAAATTTGAGCTAACATATTGATCGATTCTAAGAAAAAATCTCTCGAAAAAATTCTCTCGAAAAAAACTCTCGAAAAAATTCATTTGAAAACAAAATTTTTGTACAGACCTAATTACAGACCACTATTTATTATTACAAAAAAGTCTGAAAATAAAAACAACGGTTACAATATAGAAACCGAGTAAAATAGGGGTGGCGCTATACTTTTGTGGAGCAGTGTATTTAATAATTTTTAGGGGGCTCAATGCGTTTTGGGAAAATGTGCATGCCCTCCAGAATTGCCTATTGCTATTGACGGGACTTGGTTATTTTTTAAATAAAAAATAAAATTTCCCTTAATTATCATAAAAATATTCCTTTAGTGGAGAACAATGCCCACAAGGCCAAGCCTTTTCAAGTGTAACAGGCAGCTGCTTGCCAAGTTTGTTATCCTCATAAATTAAAAGAGAAAATATAAGAATTTTTATTAAACATTCTAGAAATCAGAATTTTAAATAAACATGTTTCGAACATTTAATTAAACATTTTCTGGATTATCAGAATTTAAAACGAACATTTTCTTTAATCAACAGTGTTTCTAATAAAATTGTTCTGATTCTCACAAACATGTTCCGGGAAAGTTTAAAATCAGAATTTTAAGTAAACATGTTTCTAAGTTTTAATTAAAACATTTTCTGGATTATCAGAATTTAAAACGAACATTTTCTTTAATAAAATTGTTCTGAACATCACAAACAAGTTCCGGAAAAAAGTTTAAAACAAAATTTTATTTTAGCTGTCCAACCAGGCAGTGAATGTTATTACTCTAGCCAGTGTCACGCTGTTTATCCTGGAATGCTTTGTAGCTTGAGTCGTTGTCGATGTCCAAACGACCAAGTATTTTCTGGGAATCGTTGCATGCCTTGTTTGTTTTTATTAAAATTTACCCATTTAATTTTGTTTAGAATAACAAAAAAAAATTGAAAATTATTTTAGAAATTTTAAATGATTTTTATAAAAAAAATTTTTAAGTATTGGGATAATGAAGAACAAACAATTGAAAGAATTTAAATCAAAAGAATTTTTAAAATACTCCTAAAAATATTTTTAAATTAAATTTTAAATAATTAAATTCTCAATTAATTTCAATATTTGTTTATTAGCTTGCCCACAATCATATATTCGTAATCAATTTGGAGTCTGCCAACCTGGTGAGATTATATCTTGTTTTATTTCAAAATTTTAATTATTTTCTGAATATCAGAATTTTTAGCAAACATGTTTCCGGAATATTAAAACAATATTTTATCAACCCTTTCCTCTCTCTCCCTTTACCCTCACAAACTTTTAAGGCTGCCGAACAAACCAAATAGAACATCAAGGTCATTGTATTGACATTGTTGGCCCTGGACAAGCCTGTTTAGTTAATAGACAGTGTGCAGGCGGCTCTCAATGTATAGATGCCCAATGTCAATGTCCAATTAGTATGGTTAACAATAATGGAGTTTGTGTGCCTGGCAAGAAATTTTTAATAAAAAAATTCCAAAGAAAAATTCTCTTTTTAAAGTCCGTGCAGCCCCGCACGAATCCTGTACTCGAGGACAACGCTGTGTTGGAGGATCTAGTTGTATGGATGGAATATGTTTATGTCCAACAGGAACAAGCCCTTTAAATGGTGTTTGTGTGACTAGAATGACTGGCGAGAGAATTTTTGTTCTTCAAAAAAATAATTTTATTTCCAGTTCCCCCAAATTCTGCTTGTTCACCAGCGGTGGAGTGTGGGGGAGGTTCAAAATGTGAACAAGGAATATGTATATGGTAATTTTGAAAAAATTATTTTCTAAAAGAATGAAATTATTTAAATATTATTTAGCACACCCCCACTTTTAGCAATAAACGGAACTTGCCAATACCCCCCTACAGGTAAATAAATAATTAAAATTAATTTTTAAAATAGAAAAATAAATATAACGATTTTCTAGTACTTCCTGACGGAGCATGTCCTACGGGACGGGAAAGATGTTTGGGAGGTTCTAATTGCCGTCAAGGAAGGTAATAAATAGTTAACAAATATTTTAATCATAATTAAATCTTTTCAAAATTAACAATAGTTGGACCTTATTAGAGTATTAGATGCCCTTTATGGGGGAAAATTTAAATGATTATGTTTAGGACGGAGAATGCCCCAATTGTCAAATAAATTTTTAAAAATACCTTAATTTGTGGGGTGTATCGGATATGTAGAGGGTATTTCACAGTAAGGTCTGACTGAATTTTCAAATTTAAAACTATCTCATTGAGGAATATTTTAAATTCATTAAACTTTTTTAACACTTTCTTACTTAGATGTAAATGTCCGCTTGGTACTGTAGCAGACGGGGTGATTATCTAATTATTATTTATTTTTTCTTAAACTTAAAAAATATTTTTTCCCTTCTAAGAGTGAATGTTCAATAGTTACTCAAGTTGGTGCTGGTCAGGTGGCTTTTTTGGAATTTTTCTAAGATTAAAAAATTCTTTTTTAAAGAGTTGTTCCCCTACTCGAGTTTGTACAAATTTTGCTGTTTGTGTACAAGGAATTTGTACATGCCCCTCTCCTTTTGTAGCACAGAGTGGGCAATGCGTGGTGAGAATGGAAAGAATTTAAGAGATATTTTTAAATTAATTTTTAAGCGTCCGGAGACAGTTCTAGCCGGCGATTCTTGTGCCCTAGGCGAGGCTTGCCCTCCAAATTCATATTGCGACCAAACAGATAAGGTGGAGAGAATTTTTAAAAATAGAAAATATTTTTCTAAATAAATTCGAAACTCATTTTTTAATTATCTTCTGGGTCTTGAAAAATTTGTATCTTACTTATAGTGGGTTTTAGATTAAATACATAGGAGTTATGTAGAACCAACTAAATAAAAACTTAATTAAATTATGGAGAGTTTTTATAAATTTACAATATTGTGAATATCTTATAGTGAAATTTGAATAATCAAAGTTTTTTAAAATAAAGGTCTGTACTTGTATATCACCCACAACGAATATTAACGGTGTTTGTCGAAATTCTCAAACTGGTGTGCTTTAATTTTAAACCAAGAATTTTGAACAAAATTTAGCCCATCCCGGAGAATCTTGTTTAAACGGTGAAATATGTTCTGGGGGTTCTAATTGTGTAGAAGGAACGTGTCAATGCTCTGCTGGTAAATTTCCTTTATTTTTCTTGGTTTTCTCAAATTCTCAACAAAATAATTAGGAATGACTATACAAGCAGACCAATGTGTCCTAATTCCTTCCAACACCCTCGGTCCTTGTTCTGAAAATAACAATCAATGTACTGGCGGAGCTTATTGTGATCTGAAACGTCAACTTTGTGTTTGTCCACGTTTGGCTATTTTATTTTGAAAAAATTTAAATTTTAAATTTAGAGGGGAAAATGGCAATTGGGGGTGTTTGTGTAGATTTAAAGAAACAATACTCGTTGAAAAATAAAAGGAGAAGATTGCAGTATCGTAGAAAAAGGTGTGACAGATTTTTGGATTTTTAGAGAAATTTTTATAATAATTACACTAGATCATTGCCTTTAAATTCGTCTAAAAGAAAAAGAGAAGAACGTCCTCTGCCGTTTGAATTTAATAATAATATTGAAAATCAGAATAATTTGGGGGATGAAGGGAATAATGATAAATTGATGCCCGTTGACTTGAAAAACAGGTAAATATATTTTGTGATACTGGAAAAAGTATTAAAAACAACTGTCTATATGTCCCCTACAAGCTAGTTGTAGAGGGTAGGGAACATTTAGGTTACTATAGATACTAATTGAATGGTCCATCCAGTTTAGCGATACCTACTCTCTATTAGAGTGGTCCCCTCTGAGGACCACAGTATTTGTGATTTTTTGAAATAACATTACCTTGTTACTTATCAACTTAGGGAGGTTCAATCACCCCAATAAAATTTCTAACTTTAATTCTAGTCCAATAACCCAAAATTCAATTCAACAACAAACCCAGCCAGAAATATCAAACCCTCAAACTGGGCACTTTTTTGAAGGATTAACAATTTTACCAAAAGAAGAAAATTTAAAAAATGAAGAACAAAATAGCCAGTCTTCGTCTATACAATTAGGACATGAATGTCAGAATGAGGGGAAAATTTGTGGTCCTTCTGGGAATGCAATTTGTTTGCATGGATTTTGTCGTTGTATTGAGGAATATGTTCAGGCAGGGACTTCTTTGTGCCTTCCTAGATCAAAGAGTGAGTAGAGGGATTACCTTAATATACACAAGGGATTATAGGTGGACCGGAATCCCAATTTCTGACGTTTTTAATTTTTTCCAATTTCTGCCACCTTCAGCTTTTCCAACCAACCTCTCTCTCTATGGAGAGCTTGCTTCTTTTGTTTTTCGTCGTCTGACAGATTCTGACTTTTTTTGACCTTTCGTTTCGCCTTGCGTTTAAAGATTCTTGAAATATGCATTTTCTAAAATGTGAACCCCTTTCTCAGTCTACTGGGATTATGTTTAAAAAATACTGACAAATATTTTAGTAGCAAATCCAATAATAAATCCCGGCTATAATTGTGCAGCTGGTGATTTTTGTGATGGTGGGGCTACTTGTGTACAAAACGTTTGTCAATGCCCAAAGGGTTATTTACCCCAACAAAGAAGCTGGTAAAGATATCCAAGTTAATTAAATATTCTCTTATTATATTTTAAGTGTTATTTTGGAAGCAAAAAATTATTATAATAGCACAATTTTAATAATTGGAAATGACGGGAAGCGTTTAGTTAAAAGTTTGTTTAGATAAAGTTAAGAAATTATTCCAAGAAAAATTAAATTTAAGAGTCCCCAGGCCTTAATTGTCGCCATAACCCCCAAGTTTGTACAGGCGGTTCTTTTTGTTTTAATGGCTATTGTGTTTGTCCAGAGGGGTATGAGGAGCGTGATGGGGAATGTATTGTTCCGAAAATATATGGTAAAACTAAAAAAAATGATTTAAAAATAATTTTAATTAAAAATATCAAGTCGAACCCGGAGCTAGTTGTGAACGCCCTCCTGGCATTATAGCACAAGTTCTTTTTTAATTCAAAATTTAAAATTTTGTTATAAATTAAAGGTTGAATGCCTAGGTAATTCTGTTTGTGCTAACGGTTTTTGTGTTTGTCCGAATGGGGAACCAATTCAAAATAAGATGTGTGTTACTGTTAATTCTATTGGTAATGTGTTTTTAAATTTTAATTAGGTCCATAGTAGAGGTCGATCGGAATTCCGATTTCCGACGTTTTTTTCTTCCGATTTCCGAAATTTTGGAAAAATTTCCGATTTCCGACAGTTCCTATTTCCGGCACCTTCGTCATTTCCGATCGACCTCTGGTCCACAGGGAACATTCTTCATTTTGAAGGGAACATCTTCCACCCACCATCCAGTGTTCCCTTCCCCTTATTTTTTGATTTTCCTTTTAATTCCTCTAAAATTATTAATATTTCTAGCCGGTCCAGGGGAACCTTGTATTGCCAGTTTAACAAAATGTACTGGAAATTCTGTTTGTACGGCAGGATTTTGTACTTGTCCACAACAACAAGTAATTTTTAATTAAAGACCAAAAATAAGAATATTGAGGTCCCTTTAAACGGCCAATGTGCCTCTGTTTCACTTGCCACCCAACTTCCAATGCAAACATGTACACCAACAACTATTTGTTTAGGAAATTCTATTTGTCAAGGTAGAAAGAAAAGAACATTTTTTAAGAAAATTAATTTTAAGCTGGCCGATGTCAATGCCTTCCAAACACAATTTTGGCTCAGTCTGGGACTTATTGTCAACCAGTCTCAGCAATTATTGTACAACGTAAAATAATATTTATCTCAATATGCTAGGGCCTTATATTCTTCTACCTCATAATGTTCCCCCCCCCCCTTGTCATGTTCCTTCCACTTTACATGTTATGCTCCTTTCACCCCACACACCTATGTTCCCTTCACCCTACACATTTTAATAACTGTATTTTTAAGCTCTAAGTTCTCCAACAATAACTAGCAATGCTGGAATTCCCGGTTATCCCTGCGCAGTTGGGACAAATGCGCAACAACCTTGCAGTGGGGGAGCTACTTGTATTCAAGGAATTTGTGCGTGCGGTGGGTCTTATTGTTAGTTAACATTATTAAGCAGAATTTTAATTTTAAAACGACTGAAAATTCTTTAGATTATGGTTATTATCCTCAACAATCTGTTTGTGTGCCATACACACCTTTAGCACAACCTCCACAAGCTACAGCAACATATCCTCCGTTTCCATCGGGTGTTGTGCAATGTGAGTAAAAGGGATAAATTAACTCCGGTTATAACCCCTTACATGCCCTAAATGTTCCTTATACTTCCTTACATGCCCTACATTTTCCTTCACTCCCTTCCCTTATGGGCTATTCAAATATGTTAATGTTATAACTGGAGTAATAATAACACAAAAACACAAAATACATATTTTAGGTTGATACCGTATTTCCTAAAATAGTACTCCCCCCTGAATTAGTACTCCCCCCTTAAATAATACTCCCTTTTGGAGGAGGGTTGAAAAATAGTACTCCCGGGAGTACTATTTTAGGAAATACGGTAATCTATCTGATATTTTTAAGTACTCCCTGGAGAAAATTGTGACCCTCGTTGTGAATATACGGGTACTTGTGACAAAGTCTGTTCTGGCGGGTCTATCTGTGCAGATGGTGTATGTTCATGTCCCCAAGGACAGCACAACGTTGGAGGGCAATGTGTTCCATATATAGTAACTATTCCTCCACCTCAACCACAAGTAAAAGAAAAGTGGCACTTTTGAAGAGTGGAGTGTTTTTCTGCGGGCTTTTCCTTATTTTCATTGAATAAGTTTAACGAGTAAACTACAAAAAATGCCCTTAAAATTCCGTAAAATCAACGCTCCTCTCTTTAAATGTGCCAAGAAATTAAAAAGCTTTTTTATTAACTATTCCAAAGATCCAACCATTACAACCAACCCCACAAATCCAACAACCTTCATCTATAATTATTCCATCAGTTAAACAACGCAGGCGACCCTCTGAAAGTTGTGATTTTTCTTCCACAGTCTGTACGGGCGGATCTTCCTGCATTTTGGGTGTTTGTCAAGTCAATAAAAGATTTTCTTTAATCCTCAAAAACATTTTTCCCCCTTTTAGTGCCCTCCAGGCTACTCACCTAGTCTGGATAAAGAATCTTGTGTTAACGGGCTTCTTATGGATCCGGGTTTAATTAAGCCTCGTGCTTCATCAGCAGAACAACAAAAACAGCCCCAACAAACTCCAAACACCCTTAGAGGCAAAAAAGAAGAGCCTCAACGGTTAAAATTAGGCCAGAGATGTAAACAGTCTTCTGAATGTGTACCCGGTGCTGACTGTTTATTTGAAGTTTGTGCTTGCCCCCCTAGAACGGTGGCTAATGCCTTGGGGCATTGTGTGTCCGAAAATATTAGTATCCAAACAAATACTCAACAAACACAACAACAAACCCAACAACAACAAACCCAAAATAATAATGGTGCTTAAATTGTCTTAATAGAAATAGATACCGGACTTACTATGAGATACCTTTAAGGCTGAAAATTATCTCATAATAAGGTGTCTTAAATAGGGGATTCTCTCACTCAATCCCAAATTTTAGGAAATATTCTAGGATATGACCTCATTAGAAGACACACCGAATACTAGGATACACCTAAGTTCCTTTTAATTTGTGTAAACTATACACCCTTATTTAAGATACACCTGATTATCAGATATAATTCTTTCAGAATCAGAGGTATAGGTATCTTATAGTAAGGTACCTATATAGTAAACATTTATTACAGTTCAACAATTGTCTCCTTCATCTAAATATAGAGCCTTTCCTACTGCCCCAATTCAATCCAAAATAGAAGAAAATAAGGGCTTAATAGTCCCTATAGGCAATCAATGTAATAATAACAATCCTTTACAAAAATGCCAATTTGGTGCTCAATGTATTTTGTTAATGGAAGAAGCAAGTGCTTTTTGTGTTTGTGTAGATTCTACCGGTGGAGAGATGGTAACAAATTCGAATGGTTTTTGCACTCCTAGACTTTTATCTGACGCTGTTGATAAACGTAAAAATTATTTTTTATAGTATATCAAATAGTAATGGAGGATCGATTTGAGATTGATAACTCGAAAAATCTTGATATCGATAAATGAAAGTTTGTAAGAGACATAGTATCTGTCCAATCTCTGATTGAGAGGGCATAAGTTCATACAGCTTAATTACCACATCCAGGTTTGGTAATGTTTTGCATAACACATTACCCGAACGAAGACATTGCCGGGACCAAACCTGTCACATCGAGTCTAATGCATGAATAACTAGGTCTATCAAAATTGGATCTACATAGATAGTTTTTCGATTATATCGTTTAACTGCGTCGGTTGAAATCAAAATCGTTAATTTCAAGTTAAGCTCTACGATAGATTGGCCCCCTCGCCCTAGACTAGCTTGCTATCAAACATAATTTTGCAAAAATTATTTAGATCTCTAAAATTTATAAATTATTTAAAAAAGGTTTTCTTGGTTCTCCTTGTCATCCAATAGACAGATCATGCATTGAAGGTTTATGCCGTTCTGGATTTTGTTTAAAAATACAGAATGGATATTCTAATAATAAAAGAGGAATGACTTTACTTTCTCATAACGAGCTTGGAGATGATTCTGAAAGGAAAAAGAAAAATTCTGAAAATAATGTATCGAGGGAAACTATATTCTTTGCAAGTGGACGAGCTAATAATTTTAAAAGTTTTATTTTTTTAAAGTACTTATACATCCTCAACTTTAAAAATTAAAAAATAAAATTAAATATTGGGGTTATATTATCGAATTTTTTCCTGTGGCGGCTCACTAGGGAAGAATACTCGAGAACCGAGATAGGAAATTTCCGTCCTTGGGGGTGTAAATTTTTCCCGTTTTCAGAGACTGAGACACTGAGACTGAGAGCTCAAACCTCGAGTAATTTCTCGACTCGGGAACCGAGACTCTCGAGCATCACTATTAAACACCCCCCCCCTTCAAAATTATATAACCTCAATTTTAGATTCATTTGTTAAAATTTGATTTATCTTTGATAATGTAGGCGGGCTTAAGCGATAATTTCTAATTAAGATACTCCCAAATAAAATACAATTTTTTGAGCTTCAAGGGCTTTAATATACATAAAAAAATTATTTATTTTTAGAATTAGTTGGAGAACAATGCCAAGCACATTTTGAATGTGAACCTCCATCCTTATGTTTATTAAATCGTTGTGGCTGTCCCCCCGGAACATTCTCACAACCTGACCATGCTGTTTGTGCTTTTCTTCCCCCACAAGACGAAAAAAGGAATAATCTCATAAATAATGAAGATACTTTATGGCCAACAAAAATATATTAAACTTTCAAAATAAATTGAATATATGTCTTTCATTTTTTAATTTTTCATCATTCCTTACAGATAAATTATTATTGAAAACAATTTTTAAATATTTTCAATTTTATTTTGGCTCATAAATACCATTTTTTCGGGTACACTTTGTCAGAAAATTATAAAGATATAAAGAAAGATAAACATGATGGGAACAAGCACAAAAGAAAACTCCGTAGTCAAATCCGGAATTTTTGGGAGCGTATTTGTTGCTGCTCATTAACTTAGTTGGACGACATCCGAGGGGGATTCTTTTGTGATAAATCTGAGGGGGACGAATCTGAGTGCTCGGCCAAAATAAGATGAAATTAGATTTTAGGACAAAATATAAATATAGACAGAAATAAGAGTACAATTTAAATTAAAAAAAGTTACTTATGAGAGCAGGCCTACCGCGAGCCCAACTTACCGCAGAGCTATAACTTCGTTCAGAATTGTCGAATCCGGGACGCTTTGGTATTGTTCGATGCATCTCGACGAGCTGAATCAAAACATATCAGGGCGTCCCGGATTCACTATCTTGAACGAAGTTATAGCTCTGCCGTAGACTAAATAGTAAAAGTCAAAATATTTTAAGGATTCACGTGAAAATAGTAAAAATTCATGTGAAGAAAATTAAGAAATATTAAATATGTACACAACGTTAAAAAATGCCCTTTTTATATAAATAAATGCCCTTTTTATGCCTTTTTACTGCTCAATGAAGGAATGCCCTTTTTATTAAATAAATGCCCCCTTTTTATCTTACCTCTTTTTATTTTAAATAAATTTAAAAAAAATATTTTATAAATGTTAATATATTTTATTATTTATTTTTTATTTTATATTAAATTTTCTTTTGAAATTGAAACAAAACAAAAATTATATATTAAAACATATATAGATAATATATTATTTAATCAAAACAATTTAAATCCACTTTTCAAACTTGAAGGAATTGAAATTAAATATTTAACTGATTTAGATGCAGTTATATACTATCAAGATAATATTGCTGAAAATAATATATTTATTTTACACCCTTATTCTATAGACTGTACATCTCGTATAGAATATAATTATGAACCTTTAATTAACCGTGGCGATGTTGATGACGGTATTATATAAATTATAGAAATAAATATTAATTTAAGACATGTTAATATTATGAAAAATTTGTTAAAATGTCAATGATTAGAAGGAAAAATAGAGAAACTTTTAGATCCATCCTGTGGGACCAAAAAATGTTATCCCACAGGTCTCGCAAATTTTGGTCTCGAGTCTTGGGTTGGGGGTTGAATTGCGAGAATTTTTTTTTAGAGATTTCTATTGTAAAATATTTTAAAAAAGTATTAGTTTAGAATTTAGTTTGAGTTTTTTCCTATCCCAAGAAGAGGAACTGTTTGAACACTAAAATTATTACATTACTTATTCATGTTAGTATGGATATGAATATTTTAAAATTTTGCCGTCATTTAAATTTTTATTAAATCCTAAATTAATTTATTATTGAAAAAGAAAATTATTTCTTAAGCTCAAACAGATGATTTTTACATGTTAACCGTCAATAACCCAATCCTCTTTACTCTCGGAATAAGAATATGTTTATCAGAAAATCATGGACTAGATAATAAACAATTAATTAAAATAACCCCTCTATTTAATCCAATAATTCAATGGGAATTTACTGGAAAAGAAAATATTTTTATTGATAATGATCAACAAAATCCCGTTTATTTAAACAATAAAAGCTCTATAATTTTTAAAATTCATGACATAAATTTTGAATTAATGAAATTGGAAGGTTTTCTAAATTCAGACAAACCAAAGAATTTTTTTACAAAATTTAATCGAAAAAATGAAAAAAATAAATTTAAAAAACTTTTTGTCGATCCAGCAGGAATTTACCGTCAAAAACAATTTTTGGCATTTAAAGAATATTCAAATATTGAAATTTGTGGAAAAATGAATTTTAATAGTCCAAAAAAATATTTATTGAGAATTATAAGACTTGGAAGGGAAAATTGTAAAGATAAAGGATTTGATAAAAAATTTCAATTTGAGTTAATTTTGACAAATAAAGGTATTCATTTTATTTGGATGGTAGTTTTGTTAAGGATTAATAATTAATAACAGCATCCTTTCTTGTTTTCGATATATTAATTGAAATAATTTGTTCTTTAGCATAGGACTTTTATGCGTCTTTCAGCAGCCTTAAATCATAGTTTTATGGGACGCATGTCCTATACTAGAGCCTAAATTTGGCTCATGACCAGTTTATACAGCAATTAATTTTAGTGTCTAATACATATTTAATAACTAGAGGATTTTCGAACAGATAATTTTTTAAAAAAGCTAAGAAATCATCTCTCTTAAAAATCATCTCCCACATAAATAAACTAGTCAAGAATTAAAATATTTTAAAGATAAAGTAGAATGTGTATCAAAAATATTCAATCAACTAAATGATCTAGAAAGAGAAGAAATTGGTTATTTTCGGCAGGGTATTGTTATTTGTATGGCAATTGAAGATTATGAAATTAATGAGGATAAGAGTAAAGGAAAAAAGAGAAAATTAAATGAAAGGAATTTTAAAGAATTTAAATTGTTAATGAAAATATACCCTATATTTAATAATGAAGAAAAATATAAATTTGATTTTGATGAAAATACTGGAAATATAATTGAAAAACCCCTTAATTAATTCTTTAGGATTATCCCTTCAGCGTTGAAAAAATTATGGAAAAATATTTTTTGATTAGATATTTTTATTAAAATTATTTAATTATTTAAAACCATTCTCTATATAGTGTTGTTATTCAGACATTTTTGCATAAAAATTTTCAATTACATTTTCTCCGTTTTTTAAATTTATTCTCCCTTATATTTCGGCAAAAGTAGGCAAGAAACATCTACATCTAAGTCATCTTCTAGAGGGGGGCAACTAGTAACTTATAATCAGTGTTTGGAATTTTGAAATTTGCTCATACTAGTTCTTCGTACACAGTTACGAGACGAACTGGTACGAGCTTCCAGATACTGCCTATGATTCTGCCATATTGCGCTGCGACGCTTTAGGACAATTGCCGTGCATTGTTCATATCCAGCCCCCCTATTTGAGTCTCAGATTAATTTTCTTTTTATTCTTTTCTGCTTAGGAACGGTCAAATTTCCTTCTTTATGTAAATTTTTGCCGATAGTATGATTCTCAAAAAAGGAAAATTAATCTGAGACTCAAATGGAGGTAGGGGCGGGATATGAACAAAGTACCCAATTTTCAATGAAAACAAAACAAACAAAATTAAAATTTAATTAACAAATCCACATGCCAAATTAAAAATTTCCTTTAAAAACTCTTAAAAATAGAATTTTAAAAAATTTGTATATTAACAACAAATAATTTAAAAGAAATTAGATTCCAAAGCCAAACAAAGAGTATCAGCAGTTTGGTCACAAGTCAATCCAAGAGAAGGCCCCAATTCATTAGCTGATGATAGGGACCAATCATCCTCCATAGTTAAAGGATCACAAATAAATGTACAGTCTATTGGGAAATTTTTTGAATTAGAAGTGCTTCTTTTGAAGTTTAAGGTAAGGTTATAATTAGAGAACGGACTGGAAATGTTGTATGAGAATCGAGATCTTGAAAAATTCTCGATCACGAAAATCGAGATTCTCGATCGAGATCTCGTCTCGGTCCGGTCTCTATTTAAAATATTCTGATTATTTACATAATATTTTTTAGTGGTTTTTGGAATTACCGCCAAAATTCCTCTTTGTTGGAAACTTTACTCGTTGATGAATCAACCTTCACCTTTGTTGGAACCTCCGATTTAAAGAGTTGGGCTGCGGAAAGATGGGGTATACCCATAAAAATAGATTATGTATTTGGAGTCATGACGACTTTACGGACTTGTATCAGACTATCCCTATATTAATGGAGAAATGTCGACTTAGGTTACCTATTTTTAAAATTAACCCTGATTTTTTTTGATTAAATTTAAAAAGTTATTTTGAAGTAAAAAACTACCAAGATTCTGCTCATTTTGAACTATTTGAGATTGTAAATCCCCGAGCGTTTTAATTGAATAAATAGTGGATTGGTCAATTAAAGTTGTATTTGGTTCCTCCTTGACACCCGTTTGTTCTCGAATATTAAATAATTTGAGAAGTCTAGCTTTACATTTTTTGCTTAACCCGTCATTGAGAATTGATAATAAACTTAAAAAATTATTTAAATTAAAAAATCATTAAAAGAGTCCCCACCAGGGGTGTGCCGAAACAGATTTTAAAAAGCGAAAGGCTAGAGGCGAAATTAATTTAAAAAATGGAACGCGAAAATCCTCGAAAGGCGAAACTGGCACACCCCTCCCTGGCCCACACCTTTTAATTTGCTCATCCTGAAAAAATTGGGGAGCCATAACAAAATGTCTAAGAATTGTTCTCCAATCTTGAAAAGAGACACTAGTTGCTGTAAATAATTTTTAAGAAAAAATTTTTCAATTTAAATTTATTTTTTTACGAGTTTTAAGATATGCACAAAGCAAAATTTCTGCCCACCCAGCCAAATGTTTACGACGACCAAAAGTTGGCAAAAAACATTCATTAGAAACTAAACGAGTTATCTAAGCAAAATAATTTTTATTAAAAAATTATTTTTAAAAGTACCTCAAGTAAAAGACAATGTAAAAGGCCTTTAGAGCTCATTAAATGAAAAATTGGACTGAAAAAGAATAAAATTAAAATCAGAAAGAAAAAAATAGAAGACATAAGATCAAGAGAAAAAGAAAAATCAGAAATAAAGAAAAATAAAATCAGAAGTTTTTGAAAATAGAAAATCAGAACAAACAGAATTAAATGAAAAATTGGACTGAAAAAAAAAATAAATTAAAATCAGAAAGAAAAAAATAGAAGACATAAGATCAAGAGAAAAAGAAAAATCAGAAATAAAGAAAAATAAAATCAGAAGTTTTTGAAAATAGAAAATCAGAACAAACAGAATTAAATGAAAAATTGGACTGAAAAATAATTAAATTAAAGTTAAAATCAGAAAGAGAAGGGCTAAAGTTAAAAATAAAAATAATTGAAGAAATTGAAAGAAAATTAGGAAAAAATACACATTTTGTTAGTTATTCATTAAAAGGTGTGTATCTAAATTTTCAGAAAATTTGGATCATTGGAAACGAAAAAATCTCGAAAAAAGGGGGTGGAGTTATAATTATGTGGAACATTGTGTGTAAATTCTGAAAATCAAAAGAGAAACTGAGAAAAAGGAGAAAAATCAGAAATTAAAAAAATCAGAATTTTTTGAAAATAGTAAACCAGAATTTTCAGATAAAAAATCAGAAAACACTTTACCTATAACAACATTGCTCTTCAGCAGAAATTATCCCAATATGTTTTTGTTGAGAAAACACTTTAAAAAATAAAAAATATATTTTAAAATTTCTTCAAATTTTTTACAATTTCCCTGCAAAAATTCCCCCTCGTCCATACTATCTGCTACAAAAATATCATCCTCAGACTCAGCCAAATCGCTACTAATTGAACTTTTGTCATCATCTGCCGAATTTTGGGCCAAACAAGTGAGGGCAAAAAAGGGAATAAAACTTCTAAAAAATATTTTTTTTAATTCTAAACAATCAACTAAACTCTTCGTGTGAATCTAACAAACTTTCAAACGAATTTCTAATTGATACATTACTGGGGGAAGTGGAAGTGGAGGTTGAAGGGGAATTGGAATTAGCTGAAGGAAATTCTGTTAAAGTTGGATTCTGAAAAATTAAAAAAATTATTTAGATAAAATTCAAGATCCAACCAAACGCCTCCATTCACGAAAACGTTGGAGGGCGTTGCACATGCGATTATCTGATTTTTAAATTGAACTTGTGTTTTCTTATTTAATTTAATTCTGATTTTTTCCGTTTATTTCTTTTTATTGTTAATTCTGGTTTAATAAATTAATTCTGATTTGTTTAAATTTAATTCTGGTTTTGTTTTTAATTATTATAATTCTGATTTCTAATTCCGTTAATTTAATTCTGACTTTTTAAAATAATTCGTATTTGTTTCAATTTAATTCTGATTTTTGCTTTTAATTAATTCTGTTTTCCTTTCCGTTAATTTAATCATTTTTGTTAATTCTGATTTTTAAAATTAATTCTGATTTGGGTAATCCTTAAGATCATTGGTCCCTAGGAAAAAATGCTAAAAAAGTGCTCTTTCGATATTTTTAAGGCTTTCCAGGAGGTAATCGAGTGTGCTGAGTCTGAATCTGAGCTTAGAATTTGTTTATTTCGAACCCCGAACCCGATTTCGACCAAGTCGGATATGGGGCAAAAATCCTAAATTTCAAATTTTATGTCTAATCGGACTCAGCTCTTCGAGCTGAGTCGATTGGTATCAAAATTATTACGTTCCGACATCTTTAGACTAAGTTATGGTGTCTGATTTATATACGGAAGTCTAACCAAGCGTGTTTTAACTGATCATAACTCAGTCTAAAGTTGTCGAAACGCAATAATTTTGATATCATTCGACTCAGCTTGAAGAGACGCGTCAGAATAGCACTAGCCTAATAGTTTCGAATTTCTACCCCGAATTCGACTTGGTCGAATTCGAGTTCGGAGTTCGAAATAAACAAATTCTAAGCTCAGATTCAGACTCAGCACACTCGATTACCTACTGGCAAGCCTTAAAAATATCGAAAGAGCAATTTTTAGCATTTTTTCCTAGGGACCAATGATCTTAAGGATTACCCTGATTTGTTTCAATCTAGGTAATTCTTTTATTTTCAATTAATTCTGGTTTTTGTTTTGAATTAATTCTGATTTCTTTTTTAAATTTAATTCTGATTTTTAAATCTTTCCGGTCAAACTCACTTAAATGAGACTGCAATAGTTGAATCTGTTCTTCATACTCTCCAGGCAAAGTTTGTTTAATTGCATCTGTCAGAGGCTTAGACCAATGTTGAAACTTTTTTCAAAATTAATTTAAATTACGAAAAAAGACCAAATACCCAAAGCCATTTCCTACAAAATTTGATAGCCTCTTTTAACATACTCATTGGAGGGATTTGCCCGTGAGTCGCCTAAAATAAAAAAAATTATTTAAAATTTATAAAGGAAATAAACTCCTTAAAATCAGTTTACCTGATGTCTAAGGTTAACAATCCAATTCGGAATATCCATCTGAAGAAAAAAATATGAAATAGGGTAGATGTCTTTTAATTGTGCTAACAAAGTCCGCAACTCTTTATCCGCAAGTCAAAAGTTCTCATCCAATAGATAATTATTTTCCTCAAATATTCGGTTCGAAATAGAACCATAAAACAGTGGATTCCTCAGTTCAAATGAAAAATTAGTAAAAAGAAAATCGTGACTTGCGGAAAGAATTGCGGACTTTTCAAGTAAATAAACTAATTTATTTAATACATTCATATAATAAAAATATTTTTTTCATTATATCCAAGTACCTTTCCAACTGCATTTCTTATGCTAATTTTATGTAATACTGGTTGACAAACTTCGTTTACATAATTTACAAATCTGAAAATTATTTATGAGGAAAATAAAGCAAAAATTGATTTTTAAACATTTTTTGGTCTTTTACTGTTTAAAATATTTTTTAACCCTAAATATTTCAGACAAAAAAAAATTTTTTAACCCTTAATTTTTTAACCCTTAAAAATATTTGAAAAGAACAGTCGGCCCCACTATAAAGTCCACCCACCCTCAATTTAAGACGTGGTTTTCAAAATTTAATTGGCTCCTGAATGGGAAGAATCTTAAGCTACCCCCTAATTTGAGACACACCTCATTACAAGTAGGGTTGCCAAAATGGCCCGACTCGGACCGAAAGATCGAGTCGGGCCAAGGATATTTGGCTCGAAAGACTCGTACCGGCCCGACTCGATAAAAATGAGGTCCGAAAAAAATGACTCGACCGTCGGCCCGACTTGAAAACGGCAACCCTGATTACAAGTACATTCTTTAGCCCAAGGTTTATAATGAGGGCCGTCTATTGTATTCTCAAAAGAATAATAAAATTTTAAATTTTCCAACAAAATTATTTCCATAATTTTTTTATATTTATTTATTTACATTCCTTAACTTCAAGAAAAAAATAAGCGCATTTAACAACATCTTCCTCAAAAAAGGTTGACTTTATAGTCATATTTAGGTGGCAAAAAAATAACAAGTAAAAAAAGGAAAAAAATTTACCGACAAAGTGGGCCAATCAAATTATTATTATGAGTTTGTGCAAAAGAGGAGACATAAAATGGGGAATAATAGGAGACAAATAAGGAAAAAAAGTAAAACTTTAGTATAGTAAAATAACGGGAAAATTTCTCCGAGAAGAAAAACTATAGCTGTTTTTCCTGCCTCAAATGATTTTTGCCTTGAATAGTTTTTATTTCGAGTTAGAAAGAAGAATCATCGGTTCGCTTCCGAAACGACAACCGTTTCAATTAGAGTTGTACAAATCGGTTAACCGACCGGTTAATTTTTCCCTGTGGCGACACATATTCTTTTATTCTTTCTATTTGACCAACCACAGTGAAAAATTAACCGGTCAGTTATCCAGTTTTATACCCTCTAGTTTCAATGAAAATATCAAGAAAATTTAGCTAAGATAGAAACGAATAGAGATTTTAAGGTTCTCAATAAGCTAGATTAACTAATAGGTATAAGATATATCAAGGATATTCGAAATGAGAAAGGGAGAGGAAGGAAAGATCTGAAATGACAGGAATGATTTTAAAAAATCAAATGAATTCCAAAACATTAAGCTCGACATACTTGGACTAAAAATAAAGAGCAGGAGGGATTGAGAACATGTAGAATGTCAGGTTCAACTCGAGAAATAAATATATGTATTACTAGCTTATCCATCTACCTATATATCCCCTTTCAACATTCTCTCCCCGCAAAATTTCCAAACACTTGTTTTCTCCCAATTTCTTTTTCTGAGTCACAACCTTTCCCCTATCCTTCCTTTTACCCATCCCTTTTACCCCGTTAAGCCCCACTTGTGTGCTCGTTTCCGTCCTCATTCATTCATATTACCCTCTTTAAGTAACTCAATTCCCTTACAGGTCCTCATGCAATTTTTTTCACTTAGTTGGCATCCAAAAAAGTCTTTAAAAATAATATTTTAAAAGTAATTATTTAAAAGCAAAATCATGACAATCACGTAAATCTTCTTTATTATTTTTTTGTTTTTTCCGAAGGGTGTTAAAAAATTTCTTTTTAGCTGACACTCAGAAACTAAAGGAGAAATAGGGAAAGAAAAGTTAGAATTTTAATACAAAAGTGTATGAGTTAGGGACAAAAATATTAATTACAGAAATTGGTTTTTGAATTACATATACAACTTTACTTGGTTGGTGATCTTTCGAAGAATCCAAGACCAAGGAATGAAAAGAAAAAGTTAAGAGAAAGAAACCTTATCTTGGTAGAATACCAAAATAAATAAAATTAAATATAGCTGAATCACTATATAAAAGCTCCCCCCCCCCTCACCTCTAATCAATGACCAACCAAGTAGCATTATAGTTTTGTTTCATATTTTGTTAAAACCAAAAAATTTCAATTAAGATAAACAAATTGATTAAAAAATTTTCTATAGAAGAACAAATTGCATTTTCGGTTAAAAGGAAAATAAATTTTTAAATGTTTTAAAAAGCATACAATTTATTTTCTATTTTATTTCTCCCAATTTTAAGTGCCTTTCCCTTATCCCTCTCTATCTCATACTTTGTTCATTTTAAAACCCCAAAATTTTCAAGGTTTAGCACACAATTTTACTCATCTTTTTCTCATTTTTGTGGACCACTAACTACCTCACCCGTCCCTTTTTTAAACAAAACAGTTCATTTAAAACGTCCACTTAGGTCACGTCGATAAAAAGTAGAAATTGTGTGTGGCGGAAAGGGGTGTTGCGGGTAACCGAAATCCTTACCCCGGACAATTTCCGAAAATTTTCGAAGATCCGATATGTCCTACCCAACTTTATTTCTCCGCCCGTAACATCCCTAGTGTAGTATGGATTAAGGTTGGCGGATCCGGAGATTTTCGTTTCGGATATCCAAAGTTTTTTCATCTGATTTCAGAAAAATTTATTCCCAACTATCCGCCAACCTTAGTATGGATGCTAAGCGAAACCTCCTATAAAAATTAAATTTTTATAGAGCTAAAAATGTATTATAATTTATTTATTTGCATAATTAATTTCTTAATCTTAATGGAAAGGCTACCAAATATAAAAGGTAAAATAAATTAAGCTTTAAAAAACATTAAAATAAATTTAAAGCAATAAGTTGCTATGATTGCCGTTCGGAAGACATATCATGCAATGTGGGTGAATGTATGGGTGCTACATGCGTAAAAATGGAGACATCAAATACTGATAATGGTTAGTAATAGAGGTGGGCGAAATGCCACTTTACAATTCCAGACATTCTTTTTCTGATTTCCGAAAAATTTCCAATTTCAGTTACTATTTGGGAAAGCTCCGATTTCTGAAACGTCCGGCTGTTCTTACCCACCTCTGGTTATTAAGGAAATAGAAAATAGTGAAGAGTAGATTCATTGAATTCATAGAATAAATGGGATTGAAAAACAGAGGAAACTCAGTCTCCAATAGAAATATGTCCTCAATAACTAAACGATCTTTTCTAAATAGAGCCCAGGATTAGCATAACGAAAAAACTGTTAATAACTATACTGAGACCAATTATAAAAGTCTTAATGAACATTTAATTTTATGGGAAATTCGCCGACAAAAAATTTTATTTTAGAAAGAAAAACTGTCTCAAAAGCCTGTAGCAACGATTACGAAGACAATCATTGCAAACAAACTTATTTGGGACCAAGAATTGTTTTAAGATGTACTTGTGACAGTAATTTTTGTAATGGAGATAAGAATTTAGCGGCAGCAGGATTATATCAATCAGCAATGGATGGGGATGGAGGAGGAAATAAAGTTTATTCAAAAACAATTTTAATAACTTTTATTTTGTTTATTTTTTGCTTATGGAGAAGATGAGATGTTTAATAAATGAATAAAATAATTTTTAGAAAATTTTTTAGATAGAATAGGAAAAGATATGATGCCCCGTTATTATAACGATTTTTTGGGGATTTTCCAACAAGTTGAAGTATAACAAAAAAGATGGGGCATTTTAACCAGGAGTTGAATGAAATAATTCACGTGGTTTCATTCTGAAACCGCGTTCTAAAATTCAAAAATTCATTCTTCACCACGTGAAGAATTCAGGATTAAATATAGAAAAAGACAGCTCTTCCACTTAAAGGGAAAAGCTCCCTTTATATTCCCCATTCCGATCCTAGCGAAGTTTACTCATGATTGCAACATGCACGACTCTGCTCATATCAATGCAAAACAAGGCACCGGAAAACGGGACCAACCGCTTAATATTTTGAAGGAAACTTATTGTTAGTCTTATCTACTTACAATTAATAGAACGGGGAAATTGATGGGGTTTAAGATTAATCTTAAAAACTTTTGGTCAAATATGATTAACAGGTATAACGAAAATTACTAGAATAACAAAAATTTTCTCAAAATTAACAATTAATAAGATATTTCCGTCCATTATTATAATCAAAAAATTAAAAATAAATTTCCCACCTTATAATAACCGAACAAAGAATTAATCCAACATCTGCATTATCTAATCCAACACTTCCTTTAGCACCATGACGCTTTTGATCAAGCACAAGAGCTCTAAGGACTAATTCAGAAATACTAATAAAAACGGGAGTATCATGCCACATTCTGCAAAATAAAAGAAAAGATTTTTATGGAAGGAATTAAGAATAATTTTTGGAAATTTTTAGAAAATATTAAATAGAAATAAAGAGAAAGCACATTTTTAGGCCAGAAATTAATCCGACCGTTGCCGCCAACATTAAGGCAGTGCTTTTGGCCCATTAACAGTTCTCACTATTAATGTAGTAAATTTGAAAATAAAAAGAAATATAGAGAAGAATAAGTAGAATAAAAGGGGGTCTTTTAAAAATTACCTACTTCAAAAAAATCAACAGACAAATTCACCCAAGGAAGAATACAGGACAACCTACATATATTCATTCACCCCCAAACCGCTAGGATACAAGATGGGATTGTGCAAAAAAATGAATTTCACAGGATAGTTACGTTGCGGAAGAAATCGATCCAACTCTGAACCCGAAAAATCAAAAGTTGGATTCTATTTAGGATTAATCTCTATAGGATATGCCCTTGGTCTATCTTGATGTAATTAACCGCAAAATTCGAGAATGGGGGACGAATGAATACAAAAAAGAACAAATGGTACTACTCCGTTATCCCAACGTGTTTGCGGACATTTTTTGCTGACATTTTCTTCCTTCCTAAATTCCACGAGAAAGTCTGACCCTTATATACAATTTAGGAAAGAAAAAAATGTCCGCAACAACACGTAGGGATAACAGAGTAGTATCGACCAAATTCTTAAATTTTGCTTACTTAAACCTGATTACTCAATCAAAAAAGAAAAAAAAATTTAAGAAAAATACCTATCCAACCACATATTCATAATATTTGTCAATTCCATCAAAGTGTGCTGATCCTCATTCATAAACTTTCGTTGAACATACTTCCACTCTACCCTAAATATTTTTTAAATTAATTTTTGTTTAATCAAAAAATTAAAAAAATACTCTGTAAAAGGAATTAATTTTTTAGTTCCATCACAAGAAAAGGACGATCTTCTTCGCTTTCTTGAAGCTTCTTTCTTTTTAGGAGGTAGAAGAGAAGGAAGAGAAAGTGAAGAATTTGGAAGAGAAAGTGATGAAGTTGGAAGTAATTGAAGTGGGGGAGGAGGAATGGGGAATGATGGAAGAGAAGAAGGTATTTGGACTGGAAATGATGAAAATCCAATCCTTTTGTGCTGCATTTTTTAATTAAATTAACTGAAAAAAAAAATTGAAGAAAAACAAAAAAAAATTTTTTTTAATAAAAATGAAAGGAAAAATTATTTGAAGAATTTTTAAAAGAGAGTCAAATGAAAATTTGAATAAGTCAAACATTTTTTAAATTTATTCCAAAGTTTTTATAAAAACGGAAAAGACGGAAAAGTTTGTTCGCCATTTTTTTGGTTTTGTTAAAATATAGACGATAGAATATTGGTAACGAAATGTCCATATTGTTAGCCCAAAACGGCGCGGGCCAAACGTCGCGAGCGAAACGGCGCGACGGAGACGTCGCAGACCGAAATGACGCAAACTGTCAGAACAAAGCCCCACGTCATCAGAACTAGAGCTCGGGATGGGACCCCGTACGAGATTTCACGGGATCCCGTCCCAGAATCCCGGGTTTTTAGCGACAAACGGGATTTACGGGATTAATCAAGCAGGATCCCGTCCCGGTCGAATTTTGAAGACCCAATCCCGTTCCGGGAGGTTACAGCCCGACTTGTCGCGAGGCCGATTTGTCGCCAAGCTTTTTAATTAAATATTCTGATTTATAATCAATTAGAATGGTCCCAACGACCATCAAATGGGACCGTGCTGAATTATAAAACAAAAATTTTACAAAAAAAAATTTCCAAAATTAAAAAACCCCTAACTACAGTTTCCGTACCAGACTCAAAATTGGACAATTTAACACTCAAGTTTTGAAATAATTCAAGCAATAAATTCTTTACTATTTAATATTATTGACAAGAAAAAATAATAATTATTAAGGCTTGCACATTTTAAACAAAAAACAGTAATTTGGAATGTTATATAAACTAGATCGAAAATAATATTTTAAAATTCAAATGAAGAAGGGAATTTTATGTCAAAAATAGTTGCAGGCGGAGCTTGTTGTCCAAACATCCGAATTCGTGTTTTCTAAAAACAGTTTTTACTTAGTAAGAAATATTTTATTTTTCATACTTCATCATGTCTAAGTGTTAACCGCTGCAAAGTTTGTGCTAATGTTTCTTGACTTTCACCATTTCCATGTGGGCAAGGAGGGCCTGTAGAGGAGCAAGAACAATGGCGTTGATGATGTCTAAATAGTTCAGAAAGTTGCTGTTGATTTTTGTCTCTAAACATTTTTAACACTTCTCGACTCTTTTCCTAAAAAATAGATTCATACTTTTTAAATTAAAAAAATGCTCCCATGCCTGGTCACGTCTTTCCTCTTCAGCAACATTCAGAGGAGTATTGGCAAGAATTCGAAGTTGTTCAACAGTAATAGGAAGATTGAGGTTTTCTAAAAAACTCAGAAATCAGTAAAAATTATTTATATATCCTAGTTCTATACAGCAGAACTAGTCGGCGTTGGGCCCCAAGAGTGGCAACCCACTCTTGGGGAGCGCCGAACTTCCAATTAAATAGGAAACTTTCTTTTTAAGCTATCTTTTTTATTAAATCAAAGGGAGGGAGAACCGGCCAACTTTTGGGTCGGTGTGAAAACTTGTGATTGAATGAACTTATTTGACCGGTTCTCGTTCGCCTCTTATGGGCCAATAAAAATGGGCGTAAATAATTATTCTTAATTATGACATTATTAAAAAACATTACTTTGTCCACTAAGAACTGTATTCCTTCTGCTATGTATTGCTGTATCAGGTGGACTCCAATCCACACTACTACTTCCTACAGAAACAGTATCAATACTATCCTGTTGACTTAAAGTCTTCTTTGTTTCATCCATTTCCTTCAAGTTAGAGCAAAAATTATTTTGACTGTGATCACAAATATCTCCGTTTATTTCTATTGCACTTTTATTTCGATCTAATGGAGATGAAAACATTAAACCGCCTGAAGTCGATGTTGTACTTTTACTTTTATCAGTAGTTGGCTGCAAAAATGCAAAATAAATTTTGAAAGATTTATACCAAACCAAATCAAGTGCAGCAAGTTGAGTACAAGAAGAACCTCTTTTTTGTGTTGATTTCTGACCTGTCGCAATAGATGAGACCTCAAAAGATGTAAACAGTGATTTTGAGACGTTTATAGGTGTGAAAGGCTAAAAAATTTAGTCTAACAAATTCACGAGATATTTCACAAAAAACCTGTAAAAGTCGCTGAGATTCTTTATTTGATTCTTTTATTGCTTCATAAGCTGTTTCAGCACAAAATAACAATTCCGGGTCATTTTCAGTCGGCAACCCATTCATTTTTCCACTGGTATTAGATTCAGGAACTCTCTGATTCCTTGAAGTGCTTGCTTTTGATCCAGGCACAGAAGGCAAAAAATCTTCTTCAGAATCCATGTGAGCAATTGGAGCTTTTCCTGGAGGTGGAGAAAAAGCAGCTCCATTTTCGACTTCTTCAGAAATTGGTTGATCCTGTTTTTCATCAGCCAATTTACTTTCAACGTTGTTAACAATAGATTTTGGTTTGTCAGTATTTATATTAAGAAGAGGATGAGCACGTTGAGCTCGAAGATTGATTACCTTAATTTGAATTTTCCGACATTTCGAAACAAAATCTATTTTATGAGAAAAATTGTAAATAAAAATTGTAATTTTCCATTAAATACTAAACCTGCTGAACGTGTTGGCAAAGAGCCGGGATAGAAGCGAGTTGTGAGCTTAAAGACATATATCTAGATACCAAATTGTGTATATTGATCGCTTTTTCCTCGCATAATTGCTCATCTAACGCATATTGTTGTAATGCAAAAGCTAAACGAAAAAGTTCAACTTGCGTTTCATCGTTTCCAACTTCAACTAAAATTAAAGCCAATGAACAAAGAAAAGCAAAATATTGTTTTTCAATAGAAACAGAATTTTCAGGTTCTGCAATAACAACACTTCTAAATATTATAAATAAACAAAAAATGATGTAAAAAATTTAAAAACCTATATAAAGTAGAAACAATAACATGAATATTCCTTCGCATAAAAAGAGAATCTTGACGAGAACATTTTTCAACAATTAAAGGTAAATCTTCCATTCGCATTTCTGGCAGAATTAAAAGTAAATGTTCAAGTTTCTGTTGATTATCATGTCGATCTAATAATGTTTGGAATATTTGATGGGCAATTAATCTGACTTCCGCATCTCTAGTTAATTGCAATTGGAGTAAAGTCCTGAGAAACGCATCGGTGAAAACTGTGGCCAAATAGAACTAAAATACAATTAAATGACAAAAACTCGCTAATTTTATAAAAAACGTTTCAGTTAAAAAATTTACAGTAGAAATAAACGGAGATATTTGTGTTTTTTTATTTATAATATTTGAAGTCGTAACTTTAAAAAACTGCACTAGTTATATAAAAACCGAATTTTTAAAAATTTATGGATATTCCATAAGGTTTTTTTATTTGAACGTCCTGATACAAAAAAATTATTTAAAAATATTACCGTTTTGTACTTTGTTGCCACCTCTAACAAGGTTTTTACAAGAACTTTTTGCAGAAATGCCTCGCACATCCGTTCCGTTTTAAGATTTACTAAAAAACAAGATAATTCTCCAGTAAAATAAATTTTAAAAAACCCGTGCTTTCAACATTTGGAATACTTCCAGCAGTAAACATCATAATTTCAACTTTTTGATAATCAGGTAACGCACTAGCAAAATCACCTAGAGCATTGATTAAAGTGTTTTGAAATAACTTTTCCTTTTCCAAATCAACACATTGCTTCGACTGTTGGAATTCAACAGAAGAACGAAGCAATTTTAACAATGAATTAAAAATAGCTAAAAGAAGAGGGCCAATACTCGTTCCAGCAATGCTGACAATATTCGCCAAAACTGTAGCCATTCCAACACGAACATTAGATTCCCCATTTTGAACTTGTTCAAGCTGATTAATAAGTTCCTTTAAGAAATATCTTAAACAAGAGAAAAAAATCAAAAAGAACCTGTATAACAAAATAAGAATTTTGTGATTGAATGCTGTACAGAATAGCCTTGAAAGTTTTAATAGCAAAAGTTGGCGGAGGATCCCATTTATTGTGTAAATCAAAATGTCTAAAGACGGGTTCAAGTACAGATCTGAATTTTTTAATAAAAAAAATTAGTAAATATAATAAACTTGAGAGATCCAAAACTACATTTTTGGAAAAGTTCTCGAAGACATTGAAGCGCTAAATTTCTTGGTTCGGCTTCAGCAATAGATCCATCTTGTTCTTCAGGATGAAATAGCATTGCGGTAGTATGATCAACACGTTGGTCGTCAACTTCGTCTTAAGTTTGAATAAATTAGTCAAAAACGTCAAAAACTAACCATTTTCATCCTGGAAATTAAAAAGAATTGAAGGAATAATTTTATTCATGTGTTGTTTCTCCCAAATGTTAGCTTGTAAATCATCACTTGCAGATTTCCAAATAACACCTAATATCGAAAAATGTTAATAGAAATTGACAAAAATAATTTTAGATAAATGTAACAGAATTAATTAACCTCTAAGACCTCGAAGCCCATTAAATCGTTGTGAGCGCACATAATCACCTCGATTCGCATGACACATTGAAGAAAATTTTGAAATAAAAAAATCATATTGGCGATGATAAGAAGGTGAATCCTCCTCAATTCCAGAAAATCTAACAAATAGATCAGTGGCCAATTTTTCCATTTGAGGGTCATTTGTTTCCAGAAGTCGTTGAACCATTAAAAGAAAACTTTCAATAAATTGATTAATTGAAGGAGAACCATGGCAACTTTTTAATAATTGATCAATTGCATCAACGGCAACCTTGAATTAAAAATTAAGAATGTTGCGACTTATAGGGGTTTTTTTTGGCTGGACCGATTTGGACAAATGAGGTGTCATTCGAAAGAGCTCGACGAGCTGAGTCGATTGAGGGGCTTACTCCCCCCTTCTCTTTTTCAAACTTCAGGGTCTGTATCTCGGTCCCTGATTGTTGGATCGACTTCACTCGCCCCTCAATCGACTCAGCTCGTCGAGCTCTTTCGAATGACACCTCATTTGTCCAAATCGGTCCAGCCAAAAAAACCCGTATAAGTCACAATACCCAAAATTAAATTTAAAAATATTTAGAATCAACCTTAACATCAGCAACTTTTTGTCGACCAAGATCTCGTGAAAGTCTTTGAACAAGATAAATACCAATTCGATTTAACTTTTCAGGATGAAATATCGAATAAAATGTTAATTTTTGCATATTTCCACTAACTGGCACATCATATGGAGGCATTCGAGGATAAATATGATCAACAACTCTTTTATATCGAGGTTTGCAAGATGAACAACAACAAAAATGATTCATCTCAAGAAAAAGAAAAGACAATTAACAATAAAATGTAATAAAGTAATCCAGTTTCATACTCTAAAGTCTAAGACTCAATTAGAAGATTTTTAAAAAGAACAAAAGAGACTGAGAAATAGTGTGTTATTTTAATCTGGTGCATTTTGGCGAAATTGATGAAAATAGAATTGGCTTTATGGATTTTAGTTTATTCAATCAATTTTTGGTTTTGGGTCCGTAGCTTCGCTGCGGTCGTGCTCGCTTCGCTCGCGGCGACCGTGGCGAAGCGGCGGCCGTCGTTCCGCTCGACATGCCCGGCTTCCTCCGCAGCGGCAAAAACTTTTTTCCGCGTAGACCTTGTGGAAGGGGGTGTTAATAAAAAGCTTGGCGACAAGTCGGCCTCGCGACAAGTCATCCCGCGGCAAGTCGGGCGTGTCCAGTTCCGGGATCCCCGGGAATTCGATTTTGCCGACCTCTAATCAGAACAAACTTCCCCCCTTTCAGTTTTGGGTTTGCGCCGTTTCGTTCGCGACGTATTGGGTGTGTCCCTAATATCACGAGAATTTTTTTTATTTTTTTATCATTTCCGTTTTTTGCTTTAATTGGTTTAGAATTGTAGCTATTTACGCAAATTTATATTATTCTCGCTTCTTTTTGTACTTCTTTCATTGTGGCTCAATCAAACAAACGAACTAAATCGAATCGTGGTGACACCAACGAAAGAGGTGAATTAGAAGAAGAATCTGAACGATTAGCTGAACAGTTGAAACATAAAGTGAATATGAGCAGATACACGAAAGACAAAAAAGAAAAGGTTTTTTTAAATTTTTAAAGTTTTATAAAAGAAATTTCGGTAATATTGAACCTGACAGACCCCATTTTCCCCCAAGTTTTTTCCTATAGATCTACTGAATGGTCAGAATTCTTCCTTTTGTCCATTTTAATTGCTTTTCTAATCTTGCCTATAAATAATCAAAAGGAATAAATTTTTATTTCCCTCTTGGATGAAAAAAAAAGAAATTGGGATGGAAGTAAGGAAAAAGTTGACCATTCTACAAATATAAGGAAGAAACTTGGTGAGGAAAAATTGGAGTCTGTCAGGTTCAATATTACCGGGATTTATTTTTAAACTTTTTGAATATTTTTGTTAGCAAAATTCTTGAGGAAATCTATTTTTTTTGAAATTAAAAAAATATCTCCTAGCCTTAAAATTATGCATTTTTTGCTTTTATTCTTCAATAAGAAACATTTTTCATTAGCCATTTCTCAATTTTTGACCGTTCTTTAAGTGATTACAATGTTCATCTCCTGTTTTTTCATCCTAGAATTGAGACTAATATTCTCAAACTGTAGTTACCTTAATTGTTTTGTTTCTTTAACTAAACAATAGAGACTTTAGTTTACTTAAGTTTATGGTTCTTCCCAGTTTTTCTCAATTAACTTACACTCTAGGTTCGCCAGTTTGTTAGTTTTACTCAAACTAGTGAAAGTACAGCAATTCAATGTTTAACAAATGCTAATTGGAATTTGGAAATGGCTTGTGATATTTTCTATCAGAATCCTTCTTATTTCTCTCAGGTTGACAGTTCTGTGGATAATCGACGATTGGATCAGTTCTTTCAAAAATATGCTAATGGTTTGTGAATTAGAAAAATATTTTTTTCTAAAAATTTGTTGGTTATTTATTTTTAATTAAGATTTTAAAGTTTTTTTGATTATATTCTGTGGTTGCCTTTTATTAGAATTCGTATCAGTTTTCTGTTTCGAGCTTCCCACTAGTTTTGACATTTTTTGTAACGTATGTCAGACTTTCCCTCAGAAAATTTAATTTTATATGGAAAAATAAAATGGAAAACAATCAAAACTGATATTTATATTTTCTCGCTGTTTTGCTAAACAAAACTTGTAGAATCATCAAAAATTCTCAAGATACGATTCGACCCTTCCCTTTAAATTTTTAAATCTAATTTTATTTTTAGATCCAAAGGATTTGGCACAAAAAGTTGAAAATGGTCGAATTGGCCCTCATGGAATGGTTCGATTTTTGCGTGATCTTGGTGTGGATCCAACCAGTCGAATGGCATTGATTTTAGCTTGGAAGTTGAAGGCTGAAAGGCAATGTGAATTTTCTCAACAGGAATTTCGTGATGGAATGAATTCTTTGGGGTTTTTTTTATTTATAAAGTCGAGTGTCTCTATAAAATACACTAAAATATACCTATTTCAGTTGAAGATGTGTTTTGTAGTTGGGTTTTTATTAAACGGGGAGAGCTGTTTATTGCCGTGGTTACATAAAATGCGTCTTGCGTTTTGCGGCAAAAACAGCATTGGGAATGAAGAGGCGATTTTGTCTCTCTTTTTAAATGCTATTTTTTGTCGCAAGATGCTTTTTATGTGACCACGGCATAAATGAATCTCAAAATTTAAGATTGTCTTCATTATAACTTTAAAATTTTTTTCAGTCCAAAGAGTTTCTTATAGCGACGTTTAACTATTTCATTTAATTAAATATTTTATCTTTTTTTCTTAAAGTGCTGACAGCTCCGAAAAATTAAAACAATTATTGCCCAATGTCGAAAGAGAATTATTGGAGAATAAAAACCAATTTCGAGAATTATACCAATTTGCCTTCAAATATGTTAAACTTGCAAAACAATCAAGTATGGAGTTGGATACGGCTATTGAATGCTGGCGAATATGTAAATTTTTTGTTTTTTTTTAAATTTTAGCTTTTAAATTACTTTCCCGAGCAATTTTTCGGTTTTCTCCTACAAATATTTAAAAAAATTAATTTTTTAATTAAAGTGCTTGCCAACACAGACACCCGTCTTTCAAGTTGGATTGAGTTTTTGCGATTGAAAAAAGTTCGTGGAATTCCAAAGGATACCTGGAACTTATTTCTCGATTTTCTGACAAATATTGCTGTGGATTTTTCAAATTATGATAGCGAAAGTTGGTTTTTAATAAATTTATTTTTTGAACATTTAAAAATGTTTTTTGTTGGACTTTATTTTAAGATGTCCCAAAAATTAAATATAAAATACTTTCAGCTGTTAAGGAGACTTACAAAACCTATTAGTTTTATCCTCAATTCATACTTGATAAATTGGATTGTGTTTGAACCCTCACGAATTGGGAAATCCTTCATTTTCTCCTTTAAAATAATTTCCTGACTAGCACATGGATACGGATACAGATATTATAAAAATCCCTGCGGATATCCATCTGTATCCGCCGTAAATATGCGGATACGGATATCAAAATCAGTATCCGTGTGCTAGTCTGATAATTTTTCTCTTTTAAATAAAAAATAAATTCAGGTGCTTGGCCGGTACTCATTGACGAATTTGTTGAACATGAATTAAAGAAAATTGCAAATAATCAGCCTGCTAACAATAATTAGCTAGAGAATATTTGCAATACAAAAACAATACAAATTTTTTGGCTTCAAAATACTTTTTCTACAATTACAAGTAAATAATATATATTTTTTTTTGTTTTTTCTAAAAATTATTTAAACAATTTTTGTGTTTATATTAAGGATTTTGTTGGCTGACGAAAACTTAATTGATAGATAATCTACACATTTTTTGTTGTTGTACCCCTATAAATCTGCCTGTAAAATATTCTTTCTCTAATGACAGGAAAAATCTCTTTTTGTTTTTAAAATTTTTTGTTTTCCCGGTGATTACCCAGACTTAGAACAATTTTTTACAGGAGATTTTTTTCTTTTAAACACAATTACTCTCATATATACCCCTTTGTCTTTTTTTGGATCGATTAAATTTTCGTTATTTTTGATTTCTTATTAAAGAAATTTTTTTGTTTTTGTAATTTGTTTTTTGTAATTTAAATACGATTCTATCGTTTTTTATTTTTTACCTTCTAACATTAAAAATCCATGTCTCCGATAGGTTTTAATTGTCTTTGATCTGATAAGAGTTAGAGGTTTTTGCACAGATGTGGATAAATTTTTTATTTCGGAATAAACCTATTCTAAGAACTTGAAAAATCCCTAATTTTCCGGTTTCGTTCTAATTTCTGTTTGATGAAATGGCACGCAAAAATTATATATTTTATTTCAAGACATTGTTGAAGAGTTGGCTTTTTTTCAAAAATTTGAAAAAGATTCAATTATTAATTTAAATTTATTGTAGACATGGATTAAACGTTTAATTAATTTTTACATTTTATTTACATAGACACGTTAAATAATTTATTTTTAAATGGAAAAACGTATGGAAGAATGTGCCGAAGAAATGTATGGAAAATTTAGAAAATTATCCAAACTATTTTTATTTAAGAATGACTGAACGCAATGTTTGCGGTGTTCTCTGTACTGACATAAACGGGGCGTTGTTTGTTGCGCGAGGAACTTTGGCATCGCCTGACTGTGCTGGTGTAATTTCTCAATTGGCGAATAGAGCTGCTTCACAAGAGCCGAGTTTACGGGTAGGGGTGGGGATTTCGGAGTAAAGAGTTTATACCGTAAATGTCTAATAGAACACATGTGTGCTTTTATTTTTCGATCCTCTCGTAGGGTGTGCTTATATTAGGGAGTGTGTTTCAAATAGGGAGTATGTTTCTATTAGAGCATTTACGGTAATCCTCAATTTTTATCCACAAAGCAGAAAATTTGTTTTCATAAAGAGTTAATTTCTACTCGGATGAAGGTTCCCAAAATACCTAATTCTTTTATGAGAACGATTCTCTTATTAAATGCTTTGTCGACAATTAAAAAATTCCTTTCTGTTTTATTTTAGTCGCTAGCTGTTTTATTGTCCGTTCCTTCAAATTCACCTACGGCATCTTCCGCTTCTTTTACAAAAAATAAATCTGTTGCTAATCAAGGTCCTTTCCTCCCTATTTTTAAAATAATTATTTTTAAATTTAAACAGAATCAAAATTGATTATCAGATCAAATGGAGTTATTACGATTGCAATTCATTTGTCTAAATAATTTTTAACCGAATTAAAATTTCAATTTGTATTTTATTTAGTTTTAAATAAAAAATTAAAAAATTTTTTGGTAGTATATACGGCAAAAATTTTTTGTCGTTTTCAGGGACAGGATCCTTAGGGTTAGGCAAGACTTGTAGGAATACCCTGTAAATTATGCTTGACCCATTCGGTACTCTTCCGTTATACCGCCCACAAACTGGGTGCTAGACGAATTTGATCGGCTATAACTTTTTGATGCTTGATCCAATCTAAATGAATTTTATATCATTCGTAAGCCCTTGATAAGCGATATCTTTTTTCTAATAGGATAGATCAGGTCTGATCACTTCTTAAAAAATTATGTCCCAAAAAATGTGAAAAACATCAGAAAACATAGGTTATAACTTATCGAGTTATAATTTTTTAAGGAGTGATCAAATCTAATATATCCTATTAGGAAAAAGATACAGCTTTTCTAGGGCTTTCGAATGATATAAAATTTATTTGTATTGGATCAATCACAAAAAAAGTTATAGCTATCAAATTCGACTGGCACTCAGTTTGCGGTCGTATAATGTAGTGATGCTCGGGAGAAGAAAAAACCCGGGAATCGGGAAACGGGAGTCGGGTCGGGAAATGACCTCGGGAGTCGGGATCGGGAGTCGGGAATTAGCAATAAAAAATTTGCCAAAAATTTTTGGCGCCTTCGGCGCCAAAAATTCCGATTTTTTGCACCACAGGCAAAAATATTGAAAATTTTGGAAGTTAAAGAAGCCTTACTAGCGCCGCAGGCGAAAATTTTGAGAATTTTTAGGTCAAGAAGTCAGATTTCTTCCATTTTTGCGCCGCAGCCAAAAATTTTGACTCCCATTGGAGTGAAATAGAAAGGGGTCTTGAACGATCTTTAAGAGTAACTTAAGAGTTTATTTCCCCGAGTATTTGGAAAGATAAGCCAACAGCCTGTCCAAAAAACCTAGTAACCGCAGAGATAATCAGTGTTTGGTATTGCTGGGGGCTTTTTCTTTGATCCAGAGCCCAGCTTTGATTTATAGTTGTTGTCATTGACCTCCACAGATTCTTCAATTTTCAGCGCCGCAGGCGAAAATTTTGAAGATTTTGGAAGATCCTTAAGCCAAAAATCTTCCCTTTTCAGCGCCGCAGGCGAAAATTTTGAGAATTTTGGAAGACCAAGAGGCCAGATTTCTTCATTTTTTATAAATGGAAATATAATTTTGTCAGAAAAATCCATTCTTAGGGGTGTAAAAATTTCCCGACTTAGTCGGGAATTGACACCGGGAGTCGGGATCGGGAGGTCAAAAACTCGGGAAATTTTCCCGAGTCGGGAGTCGGGATCGGGATACCCGAGCATCACTAGTATAATGTAAAAGTATCACACTTTCTTTTAAATTTTTGAAACTTTCTAAAAATTTATTTTAGACAAAAAAGAAGGAAGTATTTTTTTAATTTTATTGTCTATTTAATTCCCTCAAACAGTTGCTTATTTTTTCTAGTAAAGGATAAGTGGATGATTTAATCAATTTAGTGAAAAGTATGAGGGAAAAAACCTGCAATAATCAACTTGCTTTTTATTTGATTTACTTTTAAATTTATTTTTTTGCAAAAAATTTGTTAAAATAATTAACAATTAAAATTTAACGAATTTAATTATTTCGCTACTACATAATATGTATTATTTAGCTCTCATCATAAGATAAGATTTCCCAGTATCATGTTTGATCTTTAATTTAGGTCTGATTATTTAAATATTGTTAGGGGCCTCATTTTCTTTTTATTTTATTTTTTTTTATTTTTCGGGCCTCATTTTTCCGGGCCGGACCGGTCGAGTCTTTTTCGGGCTTCGATGTCCGGTTCGATCTACCGAGCCGACAACCCTAATTGTTAGTCAATACTTACTATGAGTGTTATGTATTATTAAATTGAACTATTTAAAATTGAAATATTTAAAACTTTTTCACAACTCTTGATTTTTAGTTCTTGGAAATAACCAAAATATCTCTACAGGTTCATTCCTAAACGAAACAAATTTTAAATAGAAAATTTTGCTACTATTTTTGGACAAATGAAAATAAAAAAAGACTATTAAAAAATCCTTTTCCATCCTTAAATTTAATAATTTTTTTTGTAAATTATTCATTAATTCACAAAAGTTCTTTTTCAATTTTGTAGAAAATTTAACAAAAATAATTCTTTTTAATTAAAAATAAACTCTAAAAAATTAATTTAAGCAAAAATGGAAATAAAATTAATTTTCTTTTTAATTCCAAAAATTATAATTATTTATTTATTAATTATTAAAATAAATTCTCAACATTTTGAAAAAAGTAGAAGTGTTTGGGTTGAGCAAGGATTAGTTAAAGGAAAAATATTTAAAATTGATGGACAACAAATGCAGATATTTAGGGGGATTCCGTTAGTTTTTTTGGTAATTTTCAATTTCGTACCCCCCCCCCCCCCTCTATTTTTAATTTCTCAAGGTGTTAAAAATGGTCAGTCTTGGGAAGAATGTAGAGCCCAACGAGCTGTGTCGAATGACACCAGAATCAAAAAAAATCCGACTTGATTGGACCGAGATACAGACCCCTGAAAATTGGAAAACCATAGGGGCGAAAAACCATAGGGTTGAGAGTTTCTACAAATGATAGCTCATTTGAAAGAGCTCGTCGAGCTGAGTAGAATGACACCAAAATCAACGTGATTGGACCAGATTTGACAAAATTATGACATAAAGTTACCGACTCCGGTAGGTTTAGATAATGTCATAACTCTGTCAAATCAAGTCCGATTTCGTTGATTTTGGTGTCATTCGACTCATCTCGACGAGCTCTTTCGAATGAGCTATCATTTGTATAAACTTTTTTCATTTCAAAAAATCGTCCCATTGTTTTCCAATTTTCAGGGGTCTGTATCTCGGTCCAATCAAGTCGGATTTTTTTGATTCTGGTGTCATTCGACACAGCTCGTTGGGCTCTACATTCTTCCCAAGACTGACCATTTTTAACACCTTGAGAAATTAAAAATAGGGGGGGGGTACGAAATTGAAAATTACCGTTTTATTAATAAAAATTAGAAATGCTCACAGGCACAGATACCGTATATGCTCGAATAAACCCTCTTTAATAATTACCCCCTCATTTTCTTACAAAAATCTTAAATATACTGAAAAAATCATTGTCGGTTTTAATTATTGGAACAATTTATTAATCAATATCAAAAAATAAATCGATTCCCTTCTAGATTTATTGAGATATATCCCAAATTTAGCACCTCCTCTCGAATAATTACCCCCTCCAGCGAGAGGTAGAATCAATAATTACCCAGGGTAATTATTCGATTTTTAGTTACAATGGATTTTCTGAAATTTTGAAAGTTGACTATAACCAAAATTTATGTGAACAAGCTAACGGGTGGTCTAAGTCCGTCTCAGATTCTGTGGCTTTAGACCCCTAACATAAAAAATGTTACGACCCCCAATTCCCTCTTTAAAACTCTAAAACGACAAATTTTTCATGGGCACATTTTTCCGCCACTAAAAATTTTAAATAAACATTTTAGCTATGCAGAACCTCCGATTGGTGAATTAAGATTCAAAAAACCACTGAAAAAAGAAAAATGGGAAAGAGAATTTGCCGCTATTGACTACGGGCCTCCTTGTCTTCAATTTATGGACTTTCATAGAAATGACCGTTATTCTGGCAAAAATATGCAACTGGAAAGTGAAGATTGTTTAACTTTGAATATATTTGCACCTTACGTAATTATTAATGGAATTAAATTAATTAAGATTTAATTGAGTCTAGTAATATGTAAGTAGGTCTGGCAAAGGGATAGTCGAAAAATTCAAAAATAAATAGTGACAGCAGATTACCTGGGCTCACATAGAATAAAAAAAAAAGGGGGGGGGGAGAGAGCAAAAATTTCACAAAAATTATTTTCTAGCTTTTTAACCGATAAAAATTGAATTAGACTAACTAGGGTATTCACCAGACTAGGACATGGATACTGATTTTCGTATCCGTATCCGGATATTTACGGCGGATACAGACGGATATCCGCAGGCATTTTTACAATATTTGTATCCATATCCGTATCCGTGTACTAGTCTGGTGTTCACTACCAGTTATTAACCGAGTCCCCCGGTTTTCGGTTCCAGTTAACCGACCGTGAACAACCCTAGTTCTATCTATTACCAGCTTTTTTAAAAATTATCCAGGACTCCGAAGATGAAGGCAGCTTACATCCAATTCTCGTGTGGATTTATGGAGGTTCTTTTCTTGCCGGTTCTGCAGACACCGGAATAGATATGGAAGTACTTGCTAGGAATATTGTTTTTCGCAACATTACATTCATTAGTGTAAATTACCGACTTGGCCCTCTCGGATTTATGTCTTTAAGTCACGGAGCAGCAGAAGGCGGAAAGACAATTGAAGGGAATTTTGGGCTTTGGGATATTGCTGTAAATGAAATTTAATTAAATGTTATTCCTAATTTTTATAAAAATTTTAGTTAGCCTTGGAATGGGTTCAACGAAACATAAAGCAATTCAACGGCGACCCAAACAAAGTATTGTTAGCATTTGTGAAGAATGCGGTCGCATTTAGAAATGAATTTGTTTTTTTCGAAACGAGTGTGATTTTTGCGATCACATTCTTCACTAGTGCATTATTATCTCTACTATTTTAAAAACAAATTTACATATGTATTCTGAAAGGTTACTCTTATGGGCGAGAGTGCTGGCTCTGCAGCAGTTTCAGCATTGGCTGTTAGTCCTTTAACAAAAGAATTATTACACGGAGCAATTACAATGTCAGGATCAGCAAATGCTGGTTGGGCAATACATCGCCTACAAGGGAGTAGTCCACAGTGGGATATGGTTAATATTGCTGATTATATTCGATGCAATAAACTAATCGCTGACCAAGTAATAAGATTAAAAAGGATTATTTATCTACCGTATATCCTTTGATAACTACCTTGGGTAATTATTGTTCCGACCTTCCGTTAGAGGAAGTAATTATACGAGGCTAGAAATTTGAACGTGTTTTAGGGCATTTGTTGGGGGTAATTGTTGTTTCAATCTATAGCTGGAGGGGTAATTAATAGGAGTGGGGTAATTATTTAAGGGAGGGCAATTAATACAGGTTATACGGTATGTGAATATCCCGACTTCAATTTTAAATACCTAAAAATTGTGTGCTTCACAATATACATAACATATGTTTATTAAAATAATCTAAAATATTCGTCCCCTAAATCTAAAATATTCGTCATTATAAATGGTTCTACCAAAATATTATCTAAAAGTAGGGTTGTAGATCAAAATCTTTTTTTTATTTTCCAGGATTTAGATGACGTCCTAGCCCTCCTCCCACAAGCGGAACGTTCTCGAGTACAAGCCGCCGACTTTCACGCCTTTAGAAGTTCCCAACGTGCCTGTAATCTTCAAGAACACATTCCAGATTGTTTAAATCATGGAGGGCCAATGAGTGCACCTGAATTGCTGTCGTGTTTTCGAAACGAGCTTAACTTTAGTGAAAATCCTTTATTTTGGAGAGCATTGGCTGCTGAAGTAAATAGGAAGAAACGAAAATTCTAAATAAATTTTTGTATTAAAGCTTGGAGTATCAAAAATGGTTGTGGATGGAGAGTTAATAGTTGAATCAGGAATTGAAATGATCAAACAAGGGGCTCGAGTGCCTATGATGACTGGGGTTGCGAGGAAAGAATGGGCGCATAAAAAACGTAAAATAATTAGGGAATAAATGAGTAATAATTAGGGAACAAACGGGCTTTGGAGATGCTGGATTTAACTTAAATCAGGAAGGATTTCCTCTTCTTCTGGTTTTTCTCTCATTCCATTTTCCTTTTTCCACAAAATTCTGCTTATAATTAAATTAAAATCAGAAATAAAAATTTCCATTTTTAGCATCCTTCTATCAATTTTATCGTTATTCAAATCTTAGCCGTTCCCAAGTAGAGGAGAGTGTGCGCAAAATAGTAGAAAATGCTTTTGCTGAAACTCTTTCCCACAGAATTTCAAATTCAACAATAGACTTAATTTCTAACGCTACATTTTTGCGTTATATACAGGCAAAAACAAAAATTTTTATTTAGAAATGTTTTTTTAAATATTTTTAAGGATTTAGATATAGATTATGAAATGCCTGCCGTTGTTGCAAGACTTCAAGATTTGGAGTCTGACGTGGAATTTGTAGCTCCATGTCAAAGCGAAGTTGAAGCTTATGCTTTGAATGGAGTGCCTGTTTTTGCCTATTCTTTTGATTATGTCCCGAAGGGGTCTGTTGTAGAGGATGATAGAAGATTTTATTCAATGTTTGGAAATGCCCCTGTTGGGTTAAAAAGAAAAGACCAACATTTAAAATGTGAGGATAAAACTAAGATAAGTACTCATTATAAGTTCATCCAAAGGACCGAATTTAACCAGAAACTGGAATTGAGGATTAATCGTAAGCTAAAAAAATAATCTTCCATATCAGTTATGGTTAGGTTTTCCCATATCAGTTATGGGTCTGAAATGCTGTGCCGAGAATAGGAAATTGGAAATTACTTAAGTGCCGGAACTTCCCTAAAGTCATATATCAGGGCACTTCTTAGAAAAGAATTGTATATAATTAAAAATTCTTTAATTTATTCAGCACACCGCCTTGAGGCATTTCACGGACTAGATCATGCTTTTATCTTTACTCAAGGATATTCTTCTAATTTTCATATCGAGCCTTTCAGTCGACGTGACAAAACAATGTCTCGTCTTTTAACAAAGTTTTTGGATATTTTAATAAATTAAAAAATAAAATTCAATTAAAGAATGATAGCCAATTTTGTAACGACCGGAGATCCCTCAACTGCAAATTTTACATGGGCATCAAATACAAACGAGTCTTTATATTATACTTCTTTGGATTTACCTCCAAAGTATTTTAAAAATAATTAAAATTAATTAAAATTAAAAAAAAGAATTGTGCGTGGTGCTATACATTCCCCCTCTCCATCATTTTGGAATGATGAAGTTCAAATGCTAGCAAAATATCAGTTAGCAGATGCTGTGAGTAGAGCAAATGAACAAGCAGCTAGTGAATTGTAAAATATTTTATTTGTTTTTCGAGAGTGTTTTATCTTGTTAAGTGCTCCTTCCACCCAGAGGTGGGTCGGTTTTTTCCGTTCGATTTGATTTCCGATTTCCGGCTCTTCCGATTTCCGACACCTCTGACTGTTCCGACCCACCACCCCTTAAATGCGGATAAGCTATTTAGAGTTGGGGAAGTCTGACTCCCTTTACAAAATCCTTTCACTCAGAACCTTTTACTATTTTAATCAAATCTACAAAAACAGAATTTAAATATTTAAAAATTATTTAGAACATGGGAAGAACGAATGCAACTTCGTGCCTATAAACGCGCTTGGTATGCCCTTTGGGTATTTGTTTTTGCAATTGCTGTAATTATATGGCTAATAATTGTTTGTGCTGTATGTCATTGGAGTAGAACCCATAGCGATAAAGCTTATGATAATATTGTTATTGAAAGATAAATTTTTTTTATATTATATGAAACTAAAATATAGTTAATGATCTCGATAAATTTGAATGGAAAATTAATTTATTTATGTAAGACATATAGGGTAAGACATATATCTCTACATATTTAATTCATAAGTAGAGTCCAGATTTTTATTGTTATTTCGAAAGAAGCCCAAATAAACAATTAGTTTTTCGAAATTATGATTTTGTACAAGGTTGTATTTTGTTGCTTTATAAAAAAAGTTTTTTTATTACTCAAGAAAAAATTTAAAAAATTATATAATTAAATAGAGCATACTTTGAACTAGCTAAAAATACTATTTAATTTATAATTTTTCTTTGAAATCTCTATTTTTAACGATTTTTCCGAAAACAATTATTCCGGAAACCATTTCTTGATTTTCCGGAAACCGTTCTATTCTTAATTTAATTTATTTTTGTAAAATATATATTATAATATTTTTTAGAAAATTATCCATTTGTTTAAAAAATATTAAAAAATTTTAAAGATTCTCCAAAAACAAAAACTTCAAAAGAATAATAATAGAGGTGAATGTCAAGTATGCTTATAAACAAAAGGAAATATATTTTTAAAATAATTTCTTCATATTTTCTCTTCTTTTTTAATTAAATTAATTATTAAAATAAAAAAAAAGAATAAATATTTTTAATGGAAAAATATATTAAAATAATAATAATTACCTTTCCTTTTTTTAATTATAATACTGCATGTATTCCTACATCATCTTCAAGTAACCCTTTAAATTTAGACGAAACTACTACGTTAGAACAACAACAACAACAAAAAAGCTGTGATTTTATAAAAATTACTAAATTAATTTGGAAAAATGAGGGAAGTGAATGGGGAATTGGGAGAAAGCGGGAGGGGAAGGAATAGTTAACACAGGACCAGTGGTTGGAAGCTCGTACCAAAATTCCATACCTATGTAAGAAGTAGGAGTACGAGTACGAGAAAATAAAACAGGCCAAGTACGAGCACGAGCAATTTTCAAAATTCCAACCACTGCTTAGGACTCCCGAACTTTGCGTCGCCAAAATACCTATCAGGGTTGCCGCCCGAAACCCGAAACCCGATACCCGAAACCCGAAACCCGGCCTTTTTTTGTACCCGAAACCCGATACCCGAATTGAAAATTTTCCAACCCGAAACCCGAAACCCGTACCCGATATTTTTTCCAACCCGAAACCCGTGACCCGAAATTGATTAAAACCCGAAATTTATACCCGAAAACTTAGCCTTACCCGATTTTTTAAAATAAATTTATAGAAAGAGAAAGAAGGAAAAGGGAAAGAAATATTTATAATTTCTTTAATTTTTCATTATGTTGATCGGTGGTTGAGCGTGTAAGGCGACTGGCTCGATATTTTCTGGGGGTGGGTTCGAGTCAAGGGCTGGAAATAAGGCCTGAAAAATTTTTCTTTTCAAAAATAAATGCCTTTAAACTTTGATTTTCATTTTAGATTTTTAAATTTATTTTTTTAATATGTATTTTAAGCTTGAAAGAGCATTAAAAATTTTAATTTAGTCATGAATTTTGCAAAATTTTCGCCTGCGGTTCTGACAATTGAATTCTTTCACCTAAGACCTTAAAAAATTCTCAAAATTTTCGCCTGCGGCGCAAAAACTGGAAGAAAATTGGCGTCTTTGTCTTCAAAATTCTCAAAATTTTCGCCTGCGGCGCTAAAAACGGGAGAAATTTGGAGGCTTTTATGTAGATAAGGCGGAGGGATATTAGCACATAGTGGGATTTTATCAAGATATCCCTCTTAATCCCCAAATCCCACAATGTTTTAATCTATTCAAATTTGCCCCTCTCTATATCAACCAAAATCCTATTATGCAATATAGCTTGCCTCCTTACAATTTAGTTCACCAATAGCCGAACACCCGAAAATAACCCGAATTTTTCGCCAAACCCGAAACCCGTACCCGAAATTTTTGCCAACCCGAAACCCGATACCCGAAATGAAAATTTTATAACCCGAAACCCGAAACCCGTACCCGATATTTTTGCCAACCCGAAACCCGTGACCCGAAATGAAAACGCTCCAACCCGATACCCGAAACCCGTACCCGAAAATTTTTTGTACCCGCGGCAACCCTGATACCTATCTGAAATCCCCTTTCCGAACTCTAATTTGAATTTGTCGATGTTAATGATTTTTTTTGTTAAAAGATAAATTAATTTGTAAATAAATTAATATTTAATTTAATTTAAACTTTTAAATTTGAAAATAAAAAATTATTAAAGTTTAATATATTTTCTAAAAGAATTTTAAAGAAATAGTTTTATTTAGGAACGGATTAATTTAATTAAAAAATTGGAATAATTGCTACATAACGATTTTTCTGTTAACTTAAAAAATAAATTTAGTGAATGGAACTACTCCAAATCCATCCCCAACATCAACATCAACTAATAATACTAGAGGTGTTATTAATTAAATATTAGTGAAAAAATAAAATAATTTTTATTATCCCCTATTAGGATGTCAACAATGCAGGGATATGCTTATTGTCAGAAGATCTGATGCAAATTCCATAAATATAGGGCAGTCTTTGGAAAGAGAAAATACTTTAGATGGATGTATAAATTTAATTTAATTTTAATTTTTAAAAAATTAAAAATTAAAGGTGAAGAATTAACAATAAGTTGTTTTGGCAATCCAGGCAGTACAGCTTTAATTGTCTCTGTAAGGGAAATTTAGAAATTTAAACAAAAATTCTTTTTTAATTTCCAAAAAAGTATTTTAATTCTTCTGGTTCTGATGTTGGGGCAACATTTGGATCAACTTCTATATCAACAACTCTACGTTGTAATGATAACAGTCGATGGACGATAACTGGGAATTTTAGCAGTGCTAGTACTGAAGTTGAGGAAATTGAATGTATATCTACTTGAATACCTCTAGATTCTTTTTAAATAATTTTTGATTATAAAGTCCCGATTTTAAATAAATATTTATTCTAATTAAGGATTTTATGTGAATTAGACATTTCTTGGACTTTTTGGTCTTGGTCTTGACTTTGTTAAGCTTTTCTAAATGCACATCCCTAAGGATTGAATTTTTGAGAAAAGGAAGGAGGAGAAAAAATTGCGAACATGTATGGAGATAATAGTAGCGGCAGAAATAATGGCTGTTTGGCCTTCCAATATCCTCAAATTTTTGTCTGAGTGCTACAAATCGAAATTTTTGAAAAAACTTCCAGTTTTTTCTCTAACAAATTATTTTAGAATTATTTTTTAAATTTATTAAAATAAAAAATATCACTTTCCCAAATTAATCATCATTAAATACATATTATTTTTTTCAATAAATATACATATAATTTTAATAAATTGATGATTTGTTTTATTTTAAACAAAAATTTATTTTAAATATTTATTTATTAAAAAATTAAAAAATGATTAAAAATGTTTTTACTAAATTATTCTTCTTTATTTTAATTAATTATGTTATACCTTTTGATATTATAGGTTATCATTTAATCAAAAGTGAAAATAATGAAGACAATCAAAAGTAAAAATATTATCAATTGGAATTAATTTCTTTTAATAATTTACTTTATTTAAAGGATCTGGTAATAGTTTGGCTGACCATCCCCCTTTTTCCTGTTTTTCTGAACATTTTGAGCTTTTTGCTTGAAATATAATCTATCATATGTATATCATTCGAAAGAACTCGTCGAGTTGGGTCGAAAACTATTACCAAGGAAGTTGGTGATTAAAAGAATACAAAAATTCAGGAAACAAGCAGCAAACAAACATTAATGCGGAAATTCCAAAATGTCGCCGGTTCAGGTTCCGGTTCCGGAACCGCTTTCTTAATTTTGGCGGTTCCGGTTCCGGTCCTGGAACCGGTTCCAAACCGGTTCCGGTTCCAAAAATTTTGGCTTTACTTTAGCATAGGTCCACTGAGATCGAAACTCGAAGTAGGGTCTGTTTCACAATTATAGATTCACCTATTTTTTTCGTGTTTAAGCTTCCTATTGGTCAAGACCTAGCTAAAATTTTTATAGGTAATACATTTACTCTATTATATGTCAAATACATTAAGAAATTTTGAATCTATGAATTACGCCTCGCCAAGCTGAGTCTTCCTTTTCCTTTCACACCTTCCATCTTTTGACCATTTCTCTGATTTTACCCATCATTGAGGGTGTATCTTTGAAACCGGTTCTGGAACTGGTTCTAAACCGGTTCCAGACCTTTGCCGGTTCCACGGTTCCGGTTCCAAACCGGTTCCGGAACCGGAACCCCCGCATCACTGCAAACAAACCATAATGTAAATTTTCCCCGTTATCCGCAGAAAGGGGTTGCAAAAAAAGAGAAAGCGGGGTTGAGAAAGATGATGTAAGGGGTTGAGAGCCTCGGGGATGGAGACGGTAGCTCTAACTGAGGACCTCCCACCGTCCAAAGTGAATCACGTCCCCGAGGACGGTGGTGGAACTCACTGTGACATCAAATCTATCAATAAATTTCACAAATAAAATTAAAAAATTTTTTTAGTTATTATCTAACTGATGCAATCATTCATCATGAAATACCCTATTTAAATATGGATCAATGTATGCTACGGCCTGGCCAAAAAGAAATTGGCAGTTTTGCATTAATTTTTATGAGACCTTCTGAAATGATTTGTGACGAGTAAATTTAATTTTAATTTCTTATTTAGAAATTTCTGTTAAAAAGTTTGCTAATTTGCTATCCAAGTCAATTAGTTGGAAATAATACAATAAATGGAATCATTACAACAATTCCTTATAGACTTCGAGAGGCAAGAAAAGTATTTTTTATTTTTATTTGAGTTGGAGGGAGGGGCAGTCAGTAACGGCCAATCTTCGTTGATACTAGGGCCTTTCATTATTCCTTCTTAGTTCCGCATCCGTAATTTTTGTATTTAATTTGAAAAAAAGTTCTCTAAGTTATTCTGTTTAGTTCTAAGAGACATTCCTCATCAGTGTTGGGTATTGGGCACTTGTTGGTTCCGGCTCCGGGGTTTTGAGAATCTTAGTTCCGGCCCCGTCGGAACTAGCTTCCGGAGCCATACTCAGCACGGTTCCTTTTTTTTCTGTTCGTTTCCCCCAATGAAAACCCAAACTTAAAATAAATTTTTAAAAATAATTTTAATGACAATTTTAAAAGAATAATATCACAAAAAGATGCGAAGAAAAACGAAAAGAATTTTGTAGAAAAATAGAAAATAAACATTTATGTTCTACTAATAGTCAGCCTGGTTCAACTATTTGGCATGGAATTGAGTTATCTACTAAATATAAATTAAAAAATATAATCACATATATTTCATTATCTCTCACCAAAGAAATGTAGGTTTTATATAAACTTGGCAATTATTTCTGAATTCGGAAAGTTGTAAACAGTGGTTGGAATTTTGAAATTTGCTCGTACTCGTACAAGCCCTATTTTTGTCCTCCTACCTCGTACTCGTCCTTTCCATTTTTTGCTCATACTTAGTACACTGTTCGGACTCGTAAACTGCTATGGGACTCATAAACCTTAATTGGAGTCATAAATATTGAATACCAAACTTGCATTGGACTACTTACTAAACTAAACTAGAGACATAAGCATTCATTTTATTTTAGTTTTGAATTAAAAGATGTGTCATATTTTAACATTGAATTTGGTCAGAAAGAAGACATATTTACACGATTATATCCAACCTATATAACAGGAGGTATGTTAATAATATTAAAGAAAATCTTATTTTTTTCAAAATCATTAATGGGATACTAACCTTTAGTATCCGTATTGGGATACTAAGGTTTCCCAATAAAAACCACCCATTCTTTCGTGTTACTCATACTTTCTATTTACCTATTATGTCTCACTTTTTCTATTAAATATTCATTAAATATTAGGATCTTGAAAGTTTTTAAGAGTTGCATTGAACTTGAAAATTCTTATTTTTTTTTTTTCAAAAATAGGCTGTTTCAAAATTATAAGGCCTGTATTTCAATCCGTTTTACTATAAGTGGATTGAGAAATTCCACAAAAATTTATGTAAACATTTTCATAAATATTGAGTAGAAAAGCAAAAAGAATGAAGTCTGTAAATGCTTTTTCCATTAAGATCTCAAAACCCCGAAATCAACGGGAAACGCGGGTACAATTAACCCCCTTAGAGCCTATTAATGGAGAAAGAGGGATTTACAGGTCACAAATTTCTTATAAATTAGTGTTTAAATATGTCAAGAGGTAAAACAAAAAATTTATTGGAAGATTATTTAAAAATCTTTACTATTTTAGTCGAAGAAAATCGAAAATATAGAAAGAAAAAAGAAAATAATTTTATCAATGATACAAAGTTCAGAAATGAATATTTGTCCAAAGTAGGCAAAGGTGCATTTCTACATAAATATGCTGGTCTTTGGACTCTTGGATTAGATTTACTACCTCCCAGTGCTCAGAGATCTTTGCATTTATTTGTTTATCAGGGATGTGTTTGTGGAATTGAAGCTTTTGTAGGATAATCAATTTGATAAAAAATAAGGGCTCTTGTCCAGTTTAAGCGTCCAATCGGACCTTTATACGTTCAATGAAAAGTTTATACGCCCAATGAAACGTTTATACATCCAAACGAATTTTTATGCGTCCAATGTACTTTTATGCGTCCAAACAAATTCCTAAAGTACCCGGTTATATGTGTTAAAACCTACGGTCTGGTAATATGCGTGTGTATTATAACCCTGGGTAAGTAGACGTATAAAGGTGCGATTGGACGCTTAAACTGGGCAAGAGCCTAAATAAGTTTATCAATCAATGATAATTGATAAATATTGATGAGGATTTTTGTGATTCTCTGTAATCTTAGTTTAAAAATCCAACAACACCAAAACAATTGTTCCCCGAACTACAAAAAACCAAAAGAACTGAACTGGAACAAATATTTAATTCAAAATGTACGGAACGAAGAACAGATAACACCACATTTTTATTGGGCAAAAATATAGCTGAAAAAGGAAGAAAGATTAAATTTACAATAATGACTAGTTCCAAAAATATTGAAATAATAGAAACTCAGCAACACCCACTTTCCCCAATTCTTAGTGTTAAGCAGCCAAAAATTTTTGGTAAAATTCTTCTGTTAAATGATAAAAACGGCACTGTGCTTGAAATTCGAATGTATGAAAATGTATTTGCATTTGGTCCTAAAAGTGTATGTTTCTAATAGAGCTCGAACTTTTCACTTTGCCGGGCCCGGTATCCGAAATATTTTACAAAATTTACTCGAAATCGGACTCGGGCCGGGCCCGTGTTTTTCAGATGCGACCCGGGCCGGGCTACCGGGCCAGGAAAACCCGGTTCCGGGCCCGGCCCAAGTTCGAGCTCTAGTTTCTAATAAAATAATTTAAAATTTAATGTGAAGAATTAAATATGTATTATAAGTGCAAATTTAATAGTAAAGTATAAAATAAAAATTTTAATTTATAGACACCAGGGTTATGGAAGGAAAGGTTCCACATAATTCAGCAAATCTTTACTGGTGGAAATATAATTGTAGAAATACATTTAAATAAATATTATTTTTCAACTGATATTTCGAGTCTATTCTTTAAAGAACGTACACTTAACAACAAATTTTGGCCTGCAAAATGGTGGGATGGGGGATTTTTGAAAAATATAAGTAATGCTCAATTAATGATTTATGGAGATTTTGTTTTAATTACTCCAGTAGTTATTAATGTTTTAAAAGAAGAGGATATTTATAAGGTAAGTGTGTGTAAAGTTGGTGGGGGTTTAGGTGAGGGTTTATGTTGGGGTTTAAAGCGTAATGGGGGGGGGGGGGGGTAGGTGGGGGTTTATGGTGTGGGTTTAAAGCGTGGGGGGGGGGGGGGGTAGGTGTGGGTTTAAAGCGTATGGGGGGGGGGGTTAGGCGGGGGTTTATGTTGAGGTCATTTAAACTATAACTATCGATGTCCCCGATCCCAGACCTAATAATATCGATCAACCCTCAAGTCCGATCTCTAGTTAGACGAAGGAGTTTAGAGGAGTTTATTTACCATTTTTAGAAATATTCTATGCCCTATTCTGTTGAAATTGATCAAATCGCTAGTTCTATTGTTAACTTTGTTTTTTATTGTATGATTAAAGAGAATGGAAAAAAATTTAGTATAAAGTTAATGCATGGTATTAGCGAAGAGAATAATTATGGTTTTTATATACATATTTTAGGATAATTATTATTTTTTAATATTTAGTTGGACATACAGTATTTTCACTAAATGTTGATCTTGATAAAAACGAAGTCAAAACTTATTCAATAAAAGTAAGAGAAAATATATAAAATCTATAGAACACTTGATCGGTCTGCCGTAACTTTAGCACCTAAATTATTTTAGGATACTCATGCAGAGATAACAAAAATAACATCATTTATTAATGGAACATTCGAATTTAAAATGGTCATGACAGAAATACTTGAAACAAATACAATTATTGATGTTTATGTGAATGATGTTATGCTAGATAAACATACAACATTTGCGAATTTTCCGATTGGGATGATTAATAGACTTTCGGTTAGATTTCTAATACGAATAGAAAAAATTTTATATAAACTTACATTCATTTAAACATCTACAAATAAAGGTCCAGACGGGTAGAAAAAAGCCGAATCGGATTAATTGATGATTTAGTAAAGTAGCTGGGCCATAGCTATTTCTCTCCAGTAGCTATTAGTGCAAAAGGTTAATCGGCGGCTGCGGCGAACCAGCATCTTCAGTAGACCGGACTGATGTGTTAGCTATTACACCACGCCGCCTACTGCACAGCCTTAGGAATAGAGATCGGACAAAAGACAAAATCAAATATTTGATCAAATAATTTGAAAATTATTTGATATTTGAAAAAATTTGATTTCTCCCAAAAGTCATCAAACAAATATTTGATCAAATAATTTGAGAATTATTTGATATTTGAAAAAATTTGATTTGAAAAGTCAAATATTTGATCAAATATCAAATTTTTAACTAAATTTTGGAATACCATGTAAATCTGTGTATTTGAGAGTATATCGGGGATAGTAGGATATGGAGATGATATCGGATGATTAAGATTTATGTGGAGGGATTAAGAGTTATATGAGGGAATTGTAAGTCTTAAGGGGGATATATATTATTATATTATATTCATCTAAACCCTGTAGGAACTGGAGTTGATATTAAAGTGTTAGTTTATGCAACTGAAGAATATTATATTATTAATGTTAATGGCGGTGATAACATATATTATCAACATAGACTTCCTCCATGGACTGTTAATTACATTACGGCAAGTCTTTTTTAATTACCTACTACTATATCCTTTGTTATCTTCGAAATAGGATTGAAATAGATTGTATTTTTAATTATTATATTTAGAGATCGAGATTTTTGAAAAACCTGGGCCTGTTCCTGCGTTTGATTTATTGTCCTGAGCAGGGTCCTGGGTCCAGGAAGAACCCAGGCCAGGAAAAACTCGGGAAGGTCAAAAATGCCTGTGCCTGGACTCTGGGTACAGGAAAAACCCAGGCCTCGGTCCAGACCCAGCTCGATCTCTAATTCCATTTACTTAACAGTCAATTACAAGTACGTTCTATTGAGATTTTACTGTTTTTTTCTTACCGAAATAAGAAATTTTGTCAAAATAATTAATTAATTTTCTTATACTTAGATTACCGGCAGTATTTCTGACGTTTTATTTAACGAACAAGAATGTCAACATGATTTTCCGGAATACAAGAAAAGTGAAAAATTATTCAAATTAGAAAAAAGTTTGTCAATTGGGAAAGAAATAATTATTATAGGAAAAATACCCAAAAGATTTGATAAAAATATAAGCATTAATTTCCTTCATGGAGCTATCGAATGGAACGAGAAAAGTTTTTCTAACTTTAATATTTTTAATTTTTAAAATTATTCAGTAGGGCACACAATCTTTCAATTAAATATTACAAGAAAATGTTCGAGTATAAATTCTTATTCGGTATTTTTTAAATAAATTGGAGGGCCATACTCGGCAATTATTTTGACTATCCAGATTGTATTGAATAGACTATTGGGAGGATCTTCGGAAATGTTTGGATATCCGAATTTAGATAAGGAGCTTTTTGGAATCTAGATATCTCCCTACTCGAGATTTGAAGTATACATTTGCCAGTTACACATTTTACGAACAAAGGGCCAGAAATAAATAAATGAATGGGAAACATTAATTTAATTTAGTAAACACTAGAGTTAGAACCCGGGCCGAACCGGGTATTTTGAAAAATCAGGTTTTTCCTGTTTTATAGGTATTAGAGATTACAGGTTGGCACTCTGGATAAGGGCCAATCTGTATAACGGGCCAATCAATATGGAAAGTTCAAACTTCAGTAAATACTAGATTAGTCACCTTCCCATTTGTGTAAAGAAATTTACTCCACCTAAAATAATATTAATACATAACTTTAATTATTAAAATTTAACAGAATGGAGGTTGGATATTTGATAAAAGAACAGAAAAAATAGCCAAATGTCACAAACATAAACTTTTAAAAAATGAACAAAAAATAAGAATAAATATAAAAATTAAAGGAAATTATGAATTTTATTATTCATTAGAAACTAAAGACGATATATTTGAAAGGAATGGGGCTATAGTTATTCCTTTTTCGGCAACACAATATATTCAGGTAGAAAATTTTCTTAAAAAATAAAAAATTGAAGGAAGACAGTCTTAAAAATAAATAAATGGAGCAAAATTACTGACAAAAATAAAAATCAGGATTAGAACGGGGAGGTAAAACGGGTCGAAATTAAAGAAAAACGTGGGGGGGGGTGGGGGGTAATTTTGAGGAAAACGGGGGAAAGTGGCCTTCTAGCCATCGTTTATCCGTGAATAGATGAAAATGTAATAATGCTAATTAATATAAAATTCTATATTTTTAAGGTAACTGAATTAGATATAAAAGAAGAAGCTGAACCTATTAAATTAAGATAAATAAATTAAATTTTAATATCTTTCTACTATTTTATTTAAAATTATTTAATTTAAAAAATATATTTTTGTGTTATTTTTGAATTTTGATTTTTATAAATTAATTACCTTTATGCTTTCCAATAAACAAACAGATATACACTAGAGACCGGATCGATACGATATATCGATAGAAAATATCGATATATCGATGTCGATATTATCGAACGATCACTCAAGTCTCCACAAAAGTATAAAGGCACTTTTATTTTCGTTACTTCCAATGATCCAAATTTTCTGAAAATTTAGATACACACCTTTTAGTGTGAATAACTAATAAGATGTGCATCGCATTTAATTGAAAATAAATAAATGTGATATTTTACAGAACAAGCTTCCAATCTTTTAAAATTATTAAAATTTTTACTACCTAATTATTCATTAATTATTCCTTTTTAATATTTCAATTTTCTAGATTTTATTTCTTTCTTCTTCCTTATAAAGATAAAGATACCGTAAATCCTCTAAAATAGCCCCCTCCAGAGGTCAATCGAAAAAAATAACCCCCGGGGGCTATTTTAGAGGATTTACGGTATTTTTAATTAATTTTTAATAAAAAGTTATTTAGTTCGGTTAAAAAAATTAAATAAGAAATTAAAAAAAAATAAATTCTGAGTCATTAAAAATGCTTAAAAAATATTTCAGTAATATTTTTAATAAAAAAAAAGAATTTATTCAGTCACCTTTCTTTCTCCTCCACAAAAATTAAAAGAATTATGAATTTATTTATTCTAAAATGTTATTTTATTTTTTAATAATTTTTATTTTAAATTTAATTGTTTCGTCTAAAATTGAGAAGAAAAATGAAATTAAATGTGGAATTTCGTCTTTAAATAATTTTAGTAGATTTGATTATTTGGTTGGTAAAAATAAAATAATAATAAAGCAGTCATTTTTTATACATAATTAGTTGCCTAATTGGAGACCTACCCAGACCTACCTACCTAATTTTCCAAGACTTAAGACGAGGGTTATTGTTTTCTAACCGAACAGAAAAACAGAAATTGTCGTTTCAGTTTGTAGAATTTGATGAAATCGACAATACCACACAAGACTAAGACCAGAGACTAAGCGTTGACCGCAACACTCAAATCAAAAATTTTTTTGACCTCACAGGGCAAATTTTTTTTATTATTTTGCATTCCTTTAATGAGGCGCTATAGATTCGACTCCAAGGCTAAAAAATCCAAGAAAAGTCTCTCTTAAAAAAGTCTCTCTTATCTCTATTATTCAAAAATAATTGTAACTTTATAATTTTTGAGATGCCAGACACACACAGACTTGTAGGGAGTTTAAAAACTGATCCACATGCCTGGCCATGGACTTGTCAATTAGTTGCTGTAAAAGGAGAAAATAAAACAGATAATTCAACAACTATAGTACATAAATGTGGATGTGCTTTAATTGATAATGAATTTGTAGTTACTGCTGCACATTGTTTTGCTAAAAGGTTTTTATTTAAAAAAGTTGACAGAATTTCGATTAGTCATACATATCATGATCAACAAATAATCCAAGGGAGTCACTTTTTAATTCTCCTTCCGGAGCCCGCAGCCAACAAGGAGTGGCTTTGAAATCATTGGCTCCGGAACAAAGAATTTGAAAATCCCGGAGCCATAGCCTTGTTTTGAAAAAGTTAAGAGTTGGAGCCACAGAATGCCCAATAACCCACAAAATGCACAATAGCACTGACACTTTCCTTTTTCAGCAGAATTTCAAAAAGATTTAAAATATTATTGGGTGGGCATGCAATATATTCTGGATTACCACATAATGTTGTTAGTATCAGTATACATCCATTATATCAAATAGTACATAGTGCTTATGATGTTGCTTTATTAAGGTAGTTTTTGAGTTATTTTAAATAAATTTTAATTAATTTTATATATTAGAATATCACCATTAGCAATTTTTACCGATTCTATTTGGCCTATTTGTTTGCCATCAAAACCTCCAAAAAATAATGGTAAGTTTCTAGATTAATTAAACGAGTACGGATCCTTTGTTTAGTGGGCTTATGACTGGACCGTTTGTCTATTTCATATTTTTGTATTGGTCATCAATAGGTTGTTTGATTGCGGAGGTGGGTCGGAATTCCGATTTCCGACTTTTGAGCCAGTTCCGGTTTCCGGCTCTTCCGATTACCGACACCTTTGACTGCTCCGATCCACCTCTGTTAGATGGGGGCTAATTGAGTTTAGTGTGTTTATGACTGATCGGCTGTTTATTGTATAAATATCTATTGGCCTTTCAACCATAAGTTTTATCACTGGGTGAGACCGTCAGGGGCAGGCTAGGGTCAGATTATCTGACCAAATTTCCCAAAGATTAAATTAACTCAAAATTATTTAAAGGAATGTGCGTTGTAACTGGTTGGGGAAGGCTAAAAGAAGGCGGTGAACGGCCATTAACTTTAAGAGAAATTCATGTACCCATCCTCTCAACAACTACTTGTAATAATTTTAGACATTATTCTGGTAATTTAATAAAAAATAAAAGGTTAACTTTGTGTTTAATTTAAAGGTAGAATGCACACAACATCAATGATTTGTGCTGGTTTTAATAACGGAAGAATAGATTCGTGTCAGGGGGATAGTGGAGGTCCTCTACAATGCCAAAATAAAAAAGGAGTTTGGGAATTACAAGTAATAAGTAGGGTTGTTTGCGACCGGTTATTAACCGGTACCCCCGGTTTTCGGTTAATCTAAATTTTAGAAACCCGGTTTTCGGTTTTGAGTTTTAGGTAAATACCGGTTTATTTTTGGGGGAATTTTAAATAAAATCACTCATTTTCACAAATTTCCGGTTTTCGGTTTTTAAAATTTTCTAAAAACGGTTAATTTTTGGCAAAAAATTTCAAAAATTCCGGTTTTAAAACCGGTCGCCAACAACCCTAGTAATAAGAATAAAAATATTTTTTGAATAAAATTTTAAAGGGAGTTGTTAGTTGGGGTATTGGATGTGCACAACCAAAATTTCCAGGGGTTTATACAAAGTAAATTAAATAAAAATAAAAAAATATTTTTTGTTTAATTAAAAGAATTTATGCAATGAAGCCATGGATTAGAACAGAAATGAGTAAATTACGTCCAAAAAAGAATTAGAAAACTTAATTTATATAAAATTGTATAAAATTGAAATTCTCACTTTAAATTTTTATTTAATTTTAAATTTAATAAAAAATTATTTAAAATTATTCTTAAAAATCCAAAAAATCCACCCGACACCTAAGCCACTCAACCACAAGTCTCTTAACATAGTAGGTAAGAGAATTTTAATATTTCATTCATTTTTCTTTCAAAAATATTAAAGGTAAAGTAAATTGGGAGGAAATTTTTAAAATTTTTCTCTTAAAATTCTCCCAAAAATGGCATTTTCTGGGTATATAAAACCCCGATAACCCCGAAACTTTTCGGGTCGGGGAACGGGGTTTTCACTTTTTTCGGGGCGGAGTTCGGGTCGGGGAGAATCGTGAAAAAATCGTTCGGGGTTCGGGGTCAAACTCTATTTCTAACACAAAAATCAAAATTTTATTCAAATGTTACAATTTCTTCATATGAATGTAATTCACGATTTACGGGATGAAAAGGAAAGCAAAAATTCAAGTTGAAATTATAATATATTGTTAATTAAGAAAAGAAAATTATGATAGTATGTATAGCCTGACGAAAATTTTGAATTTATTTATTTTTAAATCATTGAGTTTCACACACATGGTTGTTGATAGCTTTACACGGTACACATTTTTTGTCAAGACAATGAAATCCATAACAACATTGGTTATTATCAATATTGCAAGCCCCATCCTCAATACCACAGTTGTAAGGTCGACAAAAGGAACGGCCTATATAATCAGTTTTACAATTGAATCCGGGACAGCATTTATTGTCTTTATTGTCACAATAATAATAATTCTTCTCTATACATTTGCTTTTTCTACAAATACTAGTACCAGGACCCGAAAATCTACAATACAATCCAAGTTTAGTACAGCAATCATCATTGCTTTTACATTCTTGATTTTCGAACTTACAAAGATTAATTGAATTATTTAATTGAAATAATAAAAATAAATTTAAAAACAAGAAAGGAATAAGAAAAATATTTTTTGAAGAAGCCATTTAACTAATTTTCTGAAAATTTTATTTAAAATTTCGAAAGATAAAAACGTAAAATCCAGAAACGTTGATTTTTGCCTTGCGTTTTGCCTTGTCCTCGACTATAAGCTCGCCGAGGACCGAGACATTTATTAATGAAATTTAGTTATAATGGGACGCGAATGCCATCCGCAATTTTAATTTTAAAATCCGCAGCCTTAATCCCGGGTGGAATTTTGAAAAAAATCCCGCTACTGAAATGCGATTTACCAACCTCCAGTTATAATGACTGTTAATGCTTATTCATTTTCGACTTAAATTTTATATATTGAAATATAATTAAAATAATGTATGTATTGCTTAAACTGAACCTCATTTTATACAATCCTCTAACGAGTATGCCAATTTAAAAGATACAAATTTTTAAAAATGAGTAAAATTAAGTATAAATTAGTATAGAAAAATTTGCCGAAAAATAATTTTGAGGGGAGAGTTACCATTGAATAAATAAATTTTTAAGCAAACAGAAGACTTGAAAATTTAAATTATTAAAATAAAAATGTAAAATGTTGTACAAATAAATTTTTACTTCAACTCACAAGGAATTGTAAATTTTTAAGGGAATAAAATTTAATAAAAAAGATAAAATATTTTTTGTTTGTTTTATTGCTTAAAATAATTTTTTAAATATTAATTTTAAGTAACAAAAATATAGCCACCATATTTTTCGGCATATTTACTGGAAGTGTCTTTTTGGTTTGAAATCTTTTGGCAAAAACCTACTAGGCCACTTCCTTTTCTTTTTTCCCTTTATTTTTTTTTCGAGCTACCAAATGATTGATTGACAGCTTGGCGTTATTTTTTGTGGCGTTATTCATGAAAAGGATTTAGTTTACAGATAATTAAATAAAAATTTTTAAAAATATAAATTTTTTATAAAGCTATAAAAAACTCCGCGGCAAATTGTTGGTGAAAATTTGAGAAATTTGGTAGATTAAGAATCCAGATTTTCTTCTGTATTAAAATGTACGGATATTGTAGATATTTTGTGGTATTATCAGATATTATATGTATCTATGAACATCCCTGGTTTTTAATATTACATAAATATAATCCAGCCTAGTTAAAGGTTACACTGATTTAGAACTCTATCGCTAATTTATATTCTTTAAATTTTTATTTAATTATCTGTAAACATAATACTTTTCATGAATAACGCCAGTAAAAATTTCGCCACGCTTTCAACCAATGATTTTACTTCACACTTCTGCTTATTCTTCCTCACTATTTTCATCTATCTATTCCATCATCTTCTAGCCGCGCATCAAATTCTTCTTTACTCAATTCATACGAAATCTCAATATTTTTCAAATTTTCTTTGATAGTAGTTTCTCTGATATTTAATGTAAAACAGATTTTTAATTGTTATTTTTTGACTTATTTAATAAAGAGAAAAAATAACAAACGGGTGTTTAAAAATAGCAGTAATTGAGAGTTTTAAAGAAAAATTTAAAAATAATAATCAAAGAGATTTTTTAAGTTTTCGTTATTAACAATAAATAATTTGATTTAACAGCTTTTTCATTCCCGGACTCTTTCCAAAATTTTTAACTTTTCCATTTGTCTTCTTTGCATTTCCATTTTTGTTCATTTTAAAATAGTTTTAAGTTTTATAAATAAACTAACCTGAAATTTGAAAAGGAAAAATTACAACTGTAATGTAAATTTAATTTTTTAAAATTGAAATTTCAAAAATATTTAGGTTCCTAAAGCGCAGCGGCACTTTTCCAAATTTTTGCTAGTCTCTTAAGCGACTGCGGATTTATGAATGAGCTACGATGTCTGTTTATATATCCTTCTAAAAGATGTTGGAACTGTTATAACTTCTTTTATAATATTTACCGGAAATTTCTAAAAAGAAAATTGTTGCTACAGACTTATACTAATAAATTTACCAAAATTTAAAATTCCGAAATAAAATAAAATTCTTAAGGCGCTGAAATTGCGTTGAAATGTCCTTTTCGAATTTGTTGATATAACCGCGATGAAAATAATCGGAACGGGCCAGTTGAGCGCGGCCGGTTGCCACGCCAGTTGAGACCGGGCAGCTGAGCGCCCCTTGTTAACTGGCCGCCCCTTGTTATCTGTCCAGTTGTTCCGAACATGAGTCATGTTGTTCCGAACATGAGTCATGTTGTTCCGAACATGAGTAAACATTTCGCCAGAAGTTTATCAGTGTAAAAATATATTGGCGCTCAACTAACAAAAACCTAAAAATGTGCAAAAATCTCAACATTTGCTGGGCAAACCCATAAAAATGGCACATTGAGCAAAACCCACTAAATGTCCCAACCTCATTTTGTCAATCGCAAAATGTCCAAGAGTGTAAAGTTACTCAATTCGTCGGGCTATAAAGCTAATGTGAAATTTTAAAAACGTGATTCATTTTTTTTTGTTAAATTTCAACTTTTTGGGGGGTTTTCTAGTGAATAAACGATAATTTATTTCAATATTTTACTAATTTTTGGCATTTTTTGTCAATATATTGCACACTTATTTCAATATTTTATGACCATATTTTGCGATTTTATTTCAATATAAATCCGAGCCTTATTTATAACATAAAAATAAATAAAGATTTAATAATAATAAATACTAAAAAATATAAAAAAAGATCATTATAAAATACGGAATGTTCTAAATATTATTTAATAGTATATTTGTTCCTTAAAGAGATCAATTTAAAATTTTTTCTAAATAGTATTAATTGGATTAGTTAATCCTCTAAATTTAATGTTGCAAAAGTGTTGAACAAACTTTAAAAATAATTTTTTTCTAATTTTTTAATTATTTAATTACCCTCATTTTGTATATTTTTATTGTCTCTTGTCCCATAAGGTAATTTAATAATATTATTCTTTGTTGAAAATTTTGATTTATTTTTATTTAAATTATTAATAAATAAACGTCTTCTATTAATTGGGGGACCACAATAACTTAATAAAACTGGCAAGAGAATTAAACCTGAAAATTGAAAAATTTTTACAATATTCTTTTGAAATTTTTTATAAATTTTTAAAAAATTATTTCCAACCATGTGCAGCTCCAATTAAAACAATATTCAAGTACATACGAAAATAATAAATTTTAAATATTTTTGAATGGGCAAAGGCCAGAACAAACTTTAAAAAAATATAGAAATAATTAATGAAAAATTAATATATTTATATATTAGAGATTTTGTTCAAGATATTTGGTGTTGATTCTTGACGCAAGATTTATCTTGGACTGAGGCGAAGTTTTGATAAAGAATGTTTGAAATAATTAATTTTAATATTATGTTAATTATAACCTTCTTTACATTAAATTATAAATTAAAATTCAGATTTTTATTTTTAAGTTTTCAAAGAAATCTCGATTTAAAGAATCCCTCGATTTATGATATAACATATAACGATGTTATTTATAACGAGGTTATATCGAGAGTATGTATACCGTATTTTCTCGATTAATTCCCCTCCCTCGATTAATTCCCCATGCCAGGGAAGGGTTGAAAAATAATTCCCCAGGGGAATTAATCGAGAAAATACGGTATGCATCAGGGGTGCAGCTCGTGCCACAAAATACGAGATACGAGACGAGATGCACCCCTGGTATGCATGATATTATTTTATTTAGTAATTTAATTAAAAACAAACAATTCCCCCAAGTTTTGTCATAGTAATTCCACTCAAAACAGAACATCCAACAGAACAAAGACTATCAGATGCACGTTCCAAACGTGTAGGTTTTAAACTCAAAGTAAATGCTCTAACAATATGTGCACAAAATTCAACAGAAATTCCAACAGACTAATTTAAATTATTATTTAAATAAATTTGAAATAAAGTATGTAATAGTATGGAAGATATAAAACCATCCTCCTACCTTGGATCGAACAATTAAAAGATTTTTTAAAAAAATACACGAAATTTTATATCAAAATTCCAGAAAGCTTATATAATTCCCCCAACCCTCCACCCTTGTCCCGAACAATTAACTACTAAATCTCCTATCCGAAAAATTATTTAAAATTAACAAAAATGTTGGTCCAATAAGTCCAATAACTTTAATCACTGGTATCTAAAAATACTCCCCAAAAATCAACGAGAAAACGTGATCAATTTAAAAACTAAAATATAATTCACCATAACAAGATTAACAACAGAAATTGCATTAAAGTCAATTGCCCACCACCACATAGATCCAACCATATTTAACAAAATTAAAGCAATAACTATAACCTTTTTAAAGAAATTTAAATTTTTATTTTAAAAAATATTTTTCGAAGATCTTACAACAATAAAAGCAGACCAAGGGTCCATTCCAAGCAATAAAGTATTTACACAAAATATGCATGCGAGGGATAATATAATCTTTTAATTTTATGAAAACATGGCCAAGAATTTTTGTTTTTTACCTGTAAAATAGCAGTTTTAACAATCCCTCTATATTGTTCATAAAATACATAAAAAAGACTGTAAGGAAAGATTTCAATATGTTTGCGGTTTAATGAAGTGAGTATTTGATTAATATCACGAGTTATATTTTGAGAAATTAATTGAGCACTTTCCATTGCCTTTGAGTTATAAAATAATTTTTAATTAAGTCCAATATAAAAATACAAACAATTACAAGATACAAATTTATGATATTTTTAATTAGTTTAACTAACGTGGGGAAGCTGTAAGCAATACTTCGATTGATGGATACACTTGATTTATTATACGATTTCTAAGCTCTAATTTGTATCTAGATGAGATCGAGATTTAAAAAACATTAATCTTATGAGTGAGGCCCTTGCCCAGATTCTTGCCCTTAATCCACGGGAATCAAGTAACTCAGAAAAATGCCTTGATCTTGACTCTGGATCCAGGAAATCCAGGTAAAAACTAAAAATGCAAAATCCAAAAATCCAGGAAAACTATGGACCTTAATCCACGAATGAATCAAGTAACTCTAAGAAATGCTTTGATTTTGACTCTGGATACAGGAAAGATCAAGGTCTGGATCAAAATTCAGATCGATCTCTAATATCTACAAGTGAGGCCCGACTTTAACTATTTCATTAAATATTCACTAAATTTTTTAAAATAATTACCCGAATGAAATCCTCAGAAGAGGATAATTTTGTATGATATGTCATAAAATAAGAAGCCAAGACCCGTAATTTAAATTCATTTGTAGAATTTTGTTTTTCTTTTTTGGATAAATTTAAAGCAAAACCATGTGTTGGATGACCTCTAAATTAATTTTAAAAAATTTTTATTTTTTATCGAAAAATATTTACGCTCTCGGACAATTGCTTGAAGGATTTTCTTCCAAAAAATTTGGTAGAAATTCATAAAAACGATTAGAATCTGGTTGGCCTTGTAATGGAGAGACTGTACAGTGATGGCAAATATTTGAGATATTTACTTAAATGGAAAATATTTTTTTGAAATTTTATAATTTAATCCAACTATTTGAAGGACAAAAAGTGTTATTTGAATTAAATTGTCTACAACAATATCCAACAGGTTTAAGCCAATCTAAATAGTCATCCACCCAATTCATGGCAGGATGGGCAATATATGACCTTAAACAATTGTCATTTATTATTTAAATATTTTGTTTTTGCAGGATAGATATTAGCTATTCTGTATAATAACTAGGAGGAGATAATCGAGAGCCATATCTCGAAAAATACCGAGTTAGATAACCGAAATTTTAGTTCGAGATCTTGTGACGGTCCGGGCTTGAATTACAACGCAATATGACCAACAACTAAATACCTTTCAGGAAATTTAGCAGCGCGGGCAATTTGGGCACCGAGGGAATTTGCAGAGCATCCACTTGATGAACAAACCTTTAAAAATGTATTTAATTTTTACTTAAAATTAAACAAGTATTTTTACTTGATTTCTAAGTACATAATCATGATAATCATATTCTCCTCGCAAAACAAAATAAATGGGAGGGCCAACAGCCAAATATTGTTCCATATTTAGAAAATGAGCAAGAACATAAGAATCCTAATTTTTATTAAAATAAAATCAGACATCCCTTTGACTTGAAAAATTAATCTACTAATTAAGAGTATCTCGTAAATGGAGGGTATTGTTCAGATACCTCTACTACCCATTCAACGAATTAAAAATAGTCGTATTTTAAATTGAGTCCAGTTTTCAATGTCTTTATAGCTTGGGGTCCATTTTTGGCCAAAAATCGGCCAAAAATGGACGCCAAATGCCATGACACTCACCCTGCTTGGGGTGTTATAAAGACTTGGGGTGTTTATAATTTTTTGCCAGAGTATACTTATAAAATTAACTAAAATCTACTTCAGGAACAGCCATTTTCTGATCTAAACCAGCTTTAATTCTATTCATTATAGTCGATGAACTAGCTAACCACAAAGCAAAGAAAACAACCACAAAAATCCGTATATATTTATTTAATAATGTTGGGGCATAAAATTGTCTCATTAAATGTTCTACTCGACTTTCTATTGGTTGATCAGAATTTGAATTATTATTTAATTTTAAACAACAACAAAATTCAAGACGGGAGGACTTTAAAAAATAATTTAAAAATAATTATTTTAATTAAATATACTTCTTGTCTTTTAATATCCCATACAAAAACAGAAAGGAAAAAGGTTATTTGAAGTAAAAAATTGAGAAGAATGGCAACTGCAGCATAGAGGGAAAACATTTGGACGGCCGGCATGGAAGAAAGGGCTCCTTTAAATTTTAATTAGAGAATGTCTTCTAATTGTAAAGCATATAGCTATTTGTTTCTTAAGGCTGTGCAGTAGGCGGCGTGGTATAATGGCTAGATAAAAGCATTGACGGCATTACACACTAGTGATGTTCGGGAGAAGAAAAACTCGGGAAACGGGAGTCGGAAATGACCTCGGGAGTCGGGATCGGGAGGCAAAAAATTCGGGACATTTTCCCGAGTCGGGAGTCGGGATGCCCGAACATCACTATAACACACGTCTACAGAGGATGCTGGTTCGCACCCAGCCGCCGATTAACCTTTTGCACTAGCTAAAGGAAGAGAAATAGCTATAGCCCGGCTGCTTTACATAATTAAAATAATTACCCAAACTAAAACAAAAAAATTCGGAAAGGCTAGATAAAAGCATTGACGGCATAACATCTGCACAAATAATTGAAATCCGTTCTGGTAAAGGTTGATTAATATTATTAGCTAATCTCTTAAAGAGAATTTAAAAATAAATTATTTTTAAATTCCAAATTTACTTGGTAAGAATGAACAAAAATAAAAATATTATCAACACCTACAGCCAAAACCAAAAATGGTTCAACTTCCAAAATAATTAAGGACTTAAATTGTGAATAATTTTAAAAATTATTTTTCCTTCAAAACTTACAGCAGACATATTAAAAAAAGCAAAAAGTCCAATTGAACTTGAAACAGAGAGAATACAGCCTTTTAATTATTTTTTTTATTTTTTAAAATATTTTAAATTAACCAAAAATTCCAAATATTCCAAGAGTAAATTTTGAATGTATGAAAGGTAAACACAATTCTCTCCCAAAACCTGAATAATGGCCAAGAGCAAAAGCAACATAAATAAACATGAACCTTTTAAAGGAAATAAATTATTTAAATAAATGACCAAAATTCTGATAGTGTCCTCAAAGATTATCAAAATTCTCAAATTTGTTATAGTAAAAGGGATGAACCCATCCCAGAAAATAGCAAAAGATTGGAGGGGACTTATTGAGAGATCCCTCCGAGTCAAGATTTTTAACCCAACCCTCAACCAGCCACTGAAAAAGTAATTTTTTCATTTTGTTTTATTATCTAAGCTCAGAGGAATTAGAGTTGGGGCCCGATCAGGCCCGGTCCAAAAGACCGAGTTGGGCATTGAATTTTAGACCGAAAAGGACTCGGTCGAGCCGGCCCGATAAAAATGAGATCCGATAAAATGACTCGAAAAAAATGCGGTCTGACTCGAAAACCCCAACTCTATGAGGAATCTTCGCATTTTCTATACCTTTTAGTCAATACTTTATTAATGCTCAAGCATCCTGACTAGTCAGTAATAGATTTGCTTAGATTTAGCCAACTCTTCCCATTTTTAATTATTCAAAAAAACAAACATATAAGAAAGAAAAACAGTTAAAGCATCAGATTTACTTTGTCTAGCAATTTCATCTTCCAAAGAACGTTCAGCAATAAAAGTAACATTAAAAACCTCACTTTTATGTGTTTTTAATAATTTAATAAATTTTTTCTCCCAAGCAAGTGCTAACGAATTTTTGTTTTTAAAACTTTAAAGAAAATCAGAATTTAAATAATAAATCCCTCTTACTTTTCTTCATTATTCTTGTAATTATTAACTACCAAAGTAATTACTAATCCCCTCGCAGTTTCATATTTTCCCGGCTCTTCAAAATCCCCTAGCACAACATAAGGCTGTACAGGGCCTCCAAACTGTCCCAAACAGGAAATTTGTAATTTACTGGACATTTGGTAGGGATTCTCTAAACAATCGAATAAATGGTCGATCTGTGAGGAAATAATTATTTTTTAAAGAAGATTGTAAAGATATTTACATAATCAAAAGTAGTGAATGTACTGTCATCTTCCAAATCAAGTTTTGTGATATTATTCTATAAACTTTGAAATATAAGTTTGGAAAAAAAATTTAGGTAAAGGAATGTTTAATCTTTAAGCCTAAAAAGCCTATTTTCTATTATAAATGTTTTTAAGTAAATGTGTTTTGAAAATGTTATAATTTTAGGAAATCTTGTTTACAATATGTATTGTAAGTAGAGGCCGGTGTGGGACGGATTATTTTCGGGATTTTTTCGGGATTTATCCTCGGGATCCCGTCCCGGCATCGATTAAGAAAAATCCCGACTCGGGATCCCGGAAGTGCGATTTTGCCAACCTAATTGTGAGTAATTTATTTTTTTTTTCAAATCTACATTCATATATTTTTCATTCAAAAGAAGCTTATCGTATTTACTCAATACCAGACATGGGCGAAACTCAAAATTTTTTTCTGACGAAACGAAACGAAACAAAATTTTTTAAAAATCGTTTCGTTAACGAAACGAAACGAAACAACCAAAATCTTACGAAACGAAACGAAACAAAACGAAACATTTTAATATTCAAAAAATTTTCAAAACTGCATTTATTTCGCAATTATTCGACCCCAAATACTTTATTTGTCGCTTATGACTTATAAATGATTTAGTTATTGGTTTATTTACAGCAATTGTGTCCCATAAGCCAGGCCCGAAGCAAGGAAAATTTTCGGGGAAGGGGGGTATACTCGTTACTATACTCGTTACTCGGGTTTATCAAACTCGGCTTTACTCGGACTCGGGTTTTTCTCAAATACTCGTACTCGGACGTACTCTAGTATAAACGGATTTGTAGTATATAAGTAATTGATATCGGACGATATATGTAATATAAGGTTATAAGTAATTGATATCTTCCTTTTTCAGCGCCGCAGGCCAAAATTTTGACAATTTGGGAAGACCAATAAGCCGAAATTGTTCTTTTTTCAGCGCCGCAGGCGAAAATTTTTTAAATTTTCAATAAAAGATGGTAAATTTTATAGATTTTGGCCTTAGTTTGGGCTTAAAAAATTGTTCCGTTTCGTTGAAAAATCATAGGTGTTTCGTAACGAAACGAAACGAAACAAATTAAAGTGTTTCGTGACGAAACGATACTCAAAAAAACCCACGAAACATACGAAACAACGAAACGAAACGTTTCGCCCATGTCTGCTCAATACCCACTCTCAGAAGATTATCCTTTCATTAATAATTACCCTCATCCCCCAGTCAGAGATAAAACAAATAATTACCCTCTTAAAAATAATTATAATTTGCCTTTCTAAAATAACCTCAAATAATTACTCCCCCTTAATTATTACCTCCTGGGAAGGATTGAAACAATATTTACCTAGGGAATTATTCTGAGTAAATAAGGTTTTATAAAATTAATTTAAAAATTTATTTTTAAATTACTTTTCTATGAGAAAATACCTGAAAATAATTAAAAATACTCATAACAACACAATGAGGATTTTGTGGCCATTGAGGTTTAAAACAAATATCAGACAAAGTTACTAATTTCTTATCATTATCTAAAGTTGTATTTAATTCCAAAATTTGTTTGTAAAGGCTAAAAGAAGCTTTCAAAAAATTTCTGAAAAATTAATTTTATAGGAAGCTTATTAATTTTAAAAAATCTTTACTTTCGAAAGACAGGGCCAATCCTAACTTTTTTAAGAAAATTCGAAGAATCTTCACGTTCCCAAAAACTTTGATCCTTTGGTACAATAATAATTTGTTCAGTTCGATAGAAAGGACTTTAAATTAAATTTTAAATAATATTTTCTGATACTTAATACCCAAAATTATTATCAAAAAATTCCTTTTGTTCCCGAGCATCACTTCCTGGAGAACTCCAAAGCTCTACAGGGTCAGTCGTTAAACTTGAAAAATATTTTTAAAAAAAATTCGTTTGTCAAAACCGAATCATTCCAATTCCCGAAGAGGCTATTAAAGAAGGAATTAAGCCAAGGAGGAAGATAATTAAAGGGTGACGGGCAACAAAATTGCCATATTTTGAACAATAATTAATGATATAGTCCTCTAATTGAACTCGAGAAAATTTAACAGATTCTTTAGTTGAACGGGGGACAATATCAACAGCAATATCATCAACATCCTCTGAAGTATACATTCTCAAAATCTTTAAATTAAGAAAGATTTTTAGAAGGGTTAATTTAATTTAGTACATAATGCAAAACAACAGCTAACATCACAACTCCAAACAAAATACAAGTTGCCATTATACTCATTGCTGTTGAACAATCCATTGTAGCCATTTTACAACTTTCCTAATTAAGATAAAATAAAATGAGTTGGAAAGTTAAAAATAAGTTAGTTAGTGAAATGTTCTATATTTATGAAAAGTACAAAAATACATAACTCAAAATCAGTGTTTGGAAGCTTGTTCCAAAATTTAATCACAAGAAAAATAGTAAAAACCTAATTTTCAAGTGAATCACAACTACAAGATCAGCTAGTGTTTAGAGTTTCTAAAGTCAAGTTTATAGAAGTTATAAAACCGGTTGGGGTCAGGTGAGCGCCGCCAACTGAGCGCCGCCAACTGAGACCGGCCAACTGAGCGCCGAGCCAACTGAGCGCGAGCCAACTGAGCGCGAGCCAACTGAGCGCGAGCCAACTGAGCGCGAGCCAACTGAGCGCCCCTTATAAAAGGGCCAACTGAGAGCCATTACCTTTATTTGTTTTTAGAAAAAATATGTATATGTGTTGATTATATTTTTAAATTTCAGTATTAAAATTTCTAAAAATTTCTAATATAAGGATGGAAAATCAAGAAATAAAGACGTAACGAAAGCAAAATAAATTGCATCATGAGGGATTCCTATATGTTTTTGACAAATTAAATTCTGATGGAAACAAAAAGTTCTGGAGGTGTGAACAGTTCAACACGAAAGAAGTAAATTGTCATGGCCGTTTACATTCAACTATGGAGGATGTTGTATTGAGAACAGTTGGACAGCATGCTTGCAACAATAGTGCTGCCAATGTATTTACACAACGCCTAATCACAGGAATTAAGAGAAGGGCGGAAGAAACGATGGACACTCCAGCAGCAATTCGAACTCGCATTCTACAGCAGGTTCCTACTCCGATTCTTGGAAATTTGCCATCAAAAAATGCGATGAAAAAGGTTTATTTTTAATTCTTTTATTTTTTTATCAAGTTATTTTTAAAGGTATTTATTCACTATTTTGTTAGGATGCTTACAAATTATACTGGTAGACCGCTTTGGAACGGTAAATTGATCATCAATATTTCAATCCGCAACCCATTATTGAATTCTTAACCGGTATTTCGTCCAATTATCACATGGATGCTTAGTCAACCTTATTATTTAATTTTTCGTGCTCAAATTTTTTTGGTAGTTGATAAATTTATTCATTGACGCACTTAATTTTATGTATTGGGCTCGTCTTTTAATTAAATTTTTTCGCTTGAAGAAATAAAGGCAAGATCAATAATTCACTATTACAAAAGAATTAAGTCAACTCGGCTGCTATTTAAAATGTTCTGATCGAAGAGTAAGAAAAACAAAAAAATTACGTGAAAAAAAGTGATTTTCTAAGCTTTTTTCGGGTGCTTAAAGGTAATGGCTCTCAGTTGGCCCTTTTATAAGGGGCGCTCAGTTGGCCGCGCTCAGTTGGCTCGGCGCTCAGTTGGCCGGTCTCAGTTGGCGGCGCTCACCTGGCCCGTTTCGTTATAAAACTATAGTTTGTTGGAAAATAATTTTTTAAACCGATTTCAAAAATTATTATTCCAAAATTCAATTAATAAAAACAAACTAGTATTTTTACAACATGTTCGATCAAAATAATACCTGAAATAAATATGGAAAAGGTGCTGATGATGTACAGGCAGACAAACAATCAACACAGGAACAGGGGGAATCGGACAAATCAGAAGACTGATTACACTTGAAGGTTGTTGTATTCATTGGCTTTAATAAACGTTGTTTTTGTTTTTGGTAAGGGGTAGTAGATGATATTTGGTTGTTTGAAGAGATTATCTTTTTTTAAAATTTTTTTGAATTTTTCAAAAACATTCCATTTACCACATCAATAGTAAAAGGAATATTTAAAGCTTTATTGTAAGTCCCAATATATTTAAATAAACGTTCGGGAGTACAATTATCAATACTCGTTCCACAAAGTATACTCAACACAAAACCCCCTGTCGTTGTCCGAACATTTTTACACGAATCAAAAAATTGTTGAGCATATTTTGAAGTTATCTTTTTTTAAAGAGAAAAAATAATTTTGGCTCTATCTTAGAACATGCGTCCCATGAACTTTTATGCGTCCCGTGAAAGTATATGCGTCCCATCAACAAAAAATTTTATTTTTCTTAGGTTTGCAAAGTAGAGGTATGGTTCCAAAACATTTTTTCATGTTCGGGATCTACGTCCACTGGGTCTGGGACCGTTCCTTACCCTATCCCTCGAAATTTTTGAAAGTTATAGCCGATTTTTACAATTTCAGAAAAACAATTTTAACTTTCAGAAATTTCGAGGGATAGGTAAGGAACGGTCCCAGACCCAGTGGGCGTAGGTCCCGAACATGATGAAATGCTTTGGAACCATACCTCAACTTTGCAACACCAAGAAAAATCCAATTATTTGTTGATGGGACGCATATACTTTCATGGGACGCATGTCCTAAGATAGAGCCATAATTTTAATTAAAAATATTCTTAAAAGCTTACATAATATTCTACCCGAGAAATATATGCTTCATTATATATAGCTTTGCTATTGTTGAGCATTTCTGTTATCTTTATTAAATTATTTTATATAATTTTTTTCCAAAATTAATTATACTTTAACAAAATTAGCTTGAAAAGGAGAACAAGTAAATTGACAGAAAAAATTGGCAAAATTAGAATAACAAGAGGGGCAACGTTGTAACAACATTCTTGGCAATGACATTTTGTTTCGAAGAATTTCAAACTTTAATTTTTTTTATTTTAAATTTTAAATAAAATTAAGAGAAAATATTTTAAAAATTGTTATGTCTTTGATAGTTCACTTTTTAAAAATTATTTTTTAAATTTCAAATAAAAATATCCACACCTGAGCATGATTACAACATGTCGCAATATTTCCATCTTAATATTAATTTAATTTTTTAAATTTTAAAGACACATTAACCTTTAAATAATTGTGGACACAAATCTCTATATTCCTTTTCAGCATTTAAAGATATTGGAACTGGACGGCCTTCGTATCTATTTTTTAAAAATAATTAATTTAACATACATATAGACATCCAAAAAATTTCAAGGGAGGAGGCAGAAAAGAGATATTCTTTTATCAAGGAACAGGGGTCGGTCGGAATTCCGATTTCCGACAGTTCCGATTTCCGATCCTCCGTCATTTCCGATCGACCCCTGTTAAGGAGGACGAATGGGGGTATTTTATTAAGGGGGAATTTATTTAAAATAACTAATTTAACATAAATATAAGCATCTAAAAATTTCAAGGGGGAGACAGAAAAGAGATAATTAAAGAAGAGTCTTATTAAGGAAGACGGGGGGGGGGGTGTATTTTTTTAATTTCCAATAATTTGAAATTAAATTAAAAAAAATAAAAACCGGCAATTTTGACGTAATTCACCATCTACCCCACAAATATCCCGCATTACACAACCCTGTTCTGATGTAAATTTTTCATTATTTATTTCACTAATATTTATTTTTGTTGACAAAAACGCTTTTTTATTTTCCCCATTTATTAATTTAAAAAATAAATTTAAAAAAATAAATAAAATAAAAAAATATTTTAATGTTGTTTTAAGGCTATTTTGTTTAAAATAATAATAATTAATAATTTTATTTTGTTGTTTTTTATTTAGTAAAGAGATGGTTGAGGATATTTGGGAAAAATGCCCACATATTTCAGGCATTTCCATCACTAAAATAGGTAATTTTTAAAAAATAAAACTCAAACGGAGGTGGAAGTGTTTGATTCAAAAAATTCATATGATTATAATTAGTAGGGCCAGGATTTTTATAGGTACCAGGGCTGGAGAATTTCGAATTTTAAAAGGCGGAAGCGGAAGAAAGCGGAACAAAATAAAAAAGCGGCAGACGGAAGGCGGAAGCGGAAGGGCAAAAAAAGGCGGAATTCTGCGGAAGGCGGAAGCGGAAGAAAAATAAAAAAATTTTATTCGTAATAAAAATTAAAAATTTTCATATTATGATTTGAATATGTTTCCCTACATTTCAGTGGATAGAAAAATCATAAAAGTGATCAAGAACAGGTTGGTCTAGATATCCAAGGATTTGTTGACCAAAAATTAACTGAAAACTATTTATGACAAAACTTTAGGAATCCCATGATATCCGTCCAAAACACTAATATAGATAAAGAGGGATTTCGGTGGATTAAACTTAATCCATGTAAATCCTTCGATATACGGCAATGCTTTTTAGTCTTCCCGCACCGCGGACGAAAATTTTGAGAATTTAGGAAGACCAACCCACTAGATTTCTTCCTTTTCAAATGCCGCAGGCGAAAATTTTGGAAGACAAGACACCAATTTTCTTCCTTTTTCAGCGCCGCAGGCGAAAATTTTGAGAATTTTGGAAGACAAGTCACCAAATTTCTTCCATTTTTAACGTCGGACTAAAAGTAAATTTCTTCAAAAATAATGTCGTCATTAGGGGTGTATTTTTGCGGAAGAGGGCGAAAAAGCGCAAAAAGCGGAAGACGGAAGGGTCAAAAAAAGCGGAATTTTGCGGAAGGCGGAACGCGGAAGCGGAAGCGGATCCAGCCCTGATAGGTACCTTTTTGAGGCTTTTAAACCTGAAAATTCAGGCCCTAATAATTAGATATAATATTTTGTCTTTTTTACCAAGATAAGTTTGTCGGCTTTAATAATGTTGAGAATAGTTATTAAAAAGTGTCACTTAAATTTATGGGTAAAAAATAGTTAAAATTATTATAAATTTATATCCATGAGAAAATAAATGGAGATAAATTTGAAAATAAACATTTCAAATTGTCAGTTATTAAATGAAACGAAGAATTTTTGGTTCTCGATTTCAAATCAAATCAAATTTTATACGCACTAGCGCGACGATTTCAGACAATAATAATGTGATAAAAATAAATAAATGTAAACAATGATTTGCTTAACATAAAATTTAAAAATTTTCAAAATGTAAGGTGATTTGGGAGGGAGCTAATAAATTGAGATATATCAAAGGTAACTAGGAGTCGACTAAAGTGATCAAGGGTTGAATTGCGCATATGTTGGGGAATAAATTTATATAGCCGAGTAGTCCTAACAAAAAAGGAGCGTAATCTTGCCTTTGTGTTACAGGCTATAGTTATAATGTTTTGGAACACTCTGGTATTTCTCCGGTATGTTCTAGTTATCTGCAGTTTTTTTCTATAACCAGTAACTCTTAATATATGGATAAAATTTAAAAATTTTTAAAATTTAGTACTTTATTTAAAATTAAAAATTAAGAACTAAAAATTTAAAAAAAACAAGATTAAAAATTCTTTTAGCATTGTTTGTTTGCATTTGACTTATGTAGATATTTTTTAAGGATTTATCATCATTTGATTCATATAAAAAATTCTTTTAAAAGAAAATGAGTAAATAAAATGAAAAATAAATAAAAAAAATTTTAAAAATCAAAAAAAAAATTTTTCTTCTTAAAATACAAAAATTAATTTTATAAAATAAATTTAAAAATAGAAGAAGAAAATCCATTAAAAATTAAAAATTAAAAAAGAAATACTAAAAAATTGATTTTAAATTAGTAGCCGCCCTCTTTTAATTTAATTTTGGGATTTTTAAAAGCGTTGAGAGAAAGAAGGAAAAGTCTCTCTCCTCTCAACTCCCTCCTCTCTCTCAACTACAGGGTGACCCAAAAGAAACCGGACACAGGATTTATGCCATAACTTTATTCAAATTAAAGATAATGAGATCAAATAAAGATGAAATTATAGAGAACTAAATGGAGAATAAAATAAAAAAAATCTTTTAGAATTTTCCCTATTCTACTTTGAGATAAGGTTAAAGCAAAGTGCGAAAAATTATTGCTCCAGGTCGCACCTTTTTTGAGGCATTTTGCCTATAACCTTAGAACAGATTGCAGGAATTACAAAAAAAATTTTTGGCATCTAGAGCAGTCCTTTATTTATAGAAATTATAAAGCAAAAAATTTTTTAGATTAACGCTTAAAGAGATATTCGATTGCGCGTAACCCTCCCAAAATGAGAAAATCGCATTCCCCCCAAAACTGATTTACATCTACTCAGAGCCATCCATGTAGGAGTTGGAGTTTTCATCTTTCAGATTTGTCCGGTTCGCTAATGCTCTTAATTAAATTCTGTTGAGATCATCCCGTTTGGACTTGTCCTTTTCGAGATACAGAAATCAAAATTTTGGGGGGAAAATTTTGATATGGTATACCTAAAATTACCGTATTTTCTCTAAAATAACCCCCGGGGGTTATTTTTTTCGATCGACCTCTAGAGGGGGGTTATTTTAGAGGGGGGGGGGTTATTTTAGAGGGGGGGGGGTATTTTTTTCGATCTCTAAATTTTCTGAAAACCAAAATTTTTTACCAAATTTTGAATAATATTTTTCTAAAATTTAAGAGAATTCATCACAAACTAAAGGTTTCTTAACGAAAATCCTAGCACAAAAACTTTCATCAAGTACTCCTCAGTCCGTAAATTCATAAAAAACTTGGTTTAAGGTTCGGGATACCTAATTAAGAACTTATTTTAGATTATTATCCCACTTTTATATAACTCAGTTAAGTCCCAAAGTTTAATAATATTAAAAGGGATTGGATTAAGATGCCTATCTTGGCATTTTCAGGTATTAAAGTCAATGTGACATGACTTTAATCCTTCGTCGAGAGATCAAGTGGATGGAATTAGTGGAGTAGACATCGTTGGATATTAATGGATTTTAAGAGATTAAGGGAAATGCTGGAGGATTAAGTTGAATATTATGAGATTTAAGAAGTAAAAGATTATTAGTGGACCTCTCAAAATCCAATTTGACTGGATTAAGGTGGAAATCAATGGATTTGAGATATCAGGGACTTGGGAGGATATCGGACATTTGATTGAATAAAAGTGAAAAAATACTCTTAATACTTATCTCTTTTAATTCATAAATTCACACCTAATACCTAATATCTCTCCAAATCCCCGAATCAATATTAATCCACCGCCATCCCTTAATCCATCAGAATCCCCTTATATCCCTCCAAATCCCTGATATCCCCCATAATCATTTCTAATCTTATTGAAATATAGGGATTAAACCGTGCTGTGGTTTGAAAAATAGCAATGCCAAAAAAATAATTAAATATTTTAGGGGGGGGGGCTATTTTAGAGGGGGGGTTATTTTAGAGGGGGGGGGGGGTTATTTTTTTCGATCGACCTCTAGAGGGGGGTTATTTTAGAGGGGGGGGGGTTATTTTAGAGGGGGGGGGGGTTATTTTAGAGAAAATACGGTACATAACTTTCTTAATCCTTAATCAAAAAATCTTTAATTTTACTATATGATAGAGAAATAAATGGGCTACAAAATAAACTTGGAATGATCTAAAAATGATCTGAACAAAAAAAGTTATAAAGGATAGAAAAGTGTCCGGTTTCTTTTGGGCCACCCTGTACTTAGACGTTCTAAAATAACCAAAAAAATTTTTCTAAATGCGTAATCGAACTCCTAAAACAAAGAATAGAAAAGATTGTCAAATTAATTATTCAAAAAATTAAAACACTAACAAAAATTACAAAAAAAAATTAAAATTCATGTGTAGATCTGGGATGGGACGGGTTGATAAAAAAAGTCGGGTCGGGTTTCGGGTCGAAAAAAGTTTGGGTCTAGGGTAGTCTGGGTTTCGGGTTCCCTGGTGGTAATTAAGGCCATTTTTCATAACCAATCCTTAAATTCAACCACCAATACAGCATCTTATCGACATATAGAACTTTAACACATGAACCAAATCAAACACCCCCAAAACTCCACAACAGACAGCTATAGGCGTAGGACAATCACAAAATTCTTAATTACTATAGTAACATACATAAATGTTCTTTTCGAAGTTTCATAAATAATTTTAAAAATTATTAACTTAAATTTTTTGATAAAAATAAATAACTGAAAATACGAAACATGGATAAAAGATAATTCAACAGAAATTTATAAATAGTAATTATCTTGTTTAATAAATAGGAAAAAAATAAATTTAGAGTAAGGTAGATGTGCAATTCTACATGAGAGTAATGTACTAGAGTAAGTGTGAAAGTGCCGTTCTACCTGCAAAATTTCAATTCAAAACCATTATTTTCTAATTCCAAATTAAATGTAAACTTATAAACAGAAAAAAAACTTTTTTTTTTAATTTCATATCTAGATTTTTTGGGAAAATTTTGTATTATTTGTAGCGATTTTAATAAAATAAATTAAATATAAGAAAAAAACAAAATTTTTTTATATATTCTTTTATTTTGTTTGTAAAGAAAGCTTTAATAATATATAATAAATACAAAAAGTTTAGAGGTGTTTAAAAGAGAAGAAAAAAAATATTGTTGGTTGCCCAGGCAAACGTTTTTAAGACGAATAATAATTATATATTTTTTGTTAAAAAAAGATTATTTAAAAAAGAACGGGAAAAAGAAGCATTAAAAGTTAAAATAATATACCGTATTTACTCTGGTAATTCCCCAGGGGGATTATTGTTTCAACCTTCTCTAGGGTGGGGAATTAATAGAGACTGGGGGATTACTAGAGTAAATACGGTAATTGTTTTTTTGTTATTTTAAATTTGAAAAAAATTTTTCTTACAAAAAATAGGGAAAATGTGTGATCAAAAAATAAATACAAAAGTTTAGAACACAATTTGAACCTGACAGACCATCACATTTTCTCCCCAAATTTTTTCCTTATGTACGGACTAGGCAAAAAAGACCATTTATTTTTATGCAGGTGCAAGTTGAGGAGGATTAATTTTTGGTATTTAACATGTCCAGTCAAGTGCAAAAGTTTGGAACATTTTATTCTAAATTATTTAATCAACAATTCTTCGTCCATTTCTCAGTGAATGATTTGGATTAACATTTTTAAAATTAACTATAAGCGTCCTCTAATAAAATAACCCTAGATATTTCTAATTAGTTTCGTATGTTTTTATATTTTATTCTTATAATATTTTAAACTTAAAAATAGGGGGAGCAAAAGTTTGGAATATTTCTGATTTAGGCATTTGAGATGTAAGAAAGAAAACAGTCTGACCATTCTGTACATATTTAGAAAAAAACTTGGGGAGGAAAAAATGGGGTCTGCCAGTTTCAATATTAGAACACAAATTTTTCTTTATATTTTTAAAAAAATTTATTTAAATATTTAATTTAAATAAAAGGTTATTATATTTATTTTTCAATAAAAATTTTATTTATTTATTTAACGCTACGTTACGAACGCGCTTTTCCTTTATTTTTTTATTCACCATTTTATTTTACTAGAAAAAAGCCTTTCTTCTGGATGTGCAAATAAACGAGTGTGGGAATTTAGTAAAAAAAAAAATTTTATTTAAAAAAATCTTAAACTTTATTTAAAAATAATTTTTTAATAAAATTATAATTTATAGCCAATTTTTCTATAAAAATTAAATTTTTATATGAAAATTTAATAAAATAAATAAAATATTGGTTAATTTTTAAATCTAAAACTTGTTTTAAAAAGTTTTTATTATTTTAAAATAAAATGAAAAAAGAAAAATAAATAATATATTTTTGTTAATTCCTTTACTCCGCGCTTTTAAGGATTAAAATTTGTTGTTGCAATAATTGTTATGCATAAATTATATCCGTATTTCCTTTAATGGATTTAAATTTGAATACTCGTTTGGAGGATGTTTAAAAAATTGAATGTCTAAACCAGTGATGTCAAAGTTCCGGAACTAATTAGTTCTCACAGAATAAATTAGACAAAAAATTCTTCGAGTTTATCGAGTTAGAATTTTCAAGATAATTGATATCGAGTATCAAAAATACAATTAAAATCTTAAATCTTCACAATAAAAACGAAAAAAAAGCTAACATGTAAAGTAAATTAAAAAAATAAATTCAAATAAAAATCCATTAACAACTTTACATAACAAATTTCAAGGTTATTAATATAAATTCTAAAAAATATTTAAAATTCATACAAAGTTTAAATATGGATGATCATTTCCTGTCAAGCGCAAATTTTGTAAATATATTACTTAAATAAATTTTAGTAGGTCATTAAAAGGATTACCATCAAATTTTTAGGTTAAGGAGTTGCTGGTATAAAATATTTTGAGGAATGAAAATTAAATAAAAATTATATAAAGATTTAATACATAGTTAAAGCATCTTAATATAATTTCATAAATTTGATAATAGTTTGGAGTTCGCCCCCTTTTTTCACCCTTTCCCTGACCATTTTAAGCTTATTTTGTTTGATACATAATTTATCATATAACATTCGAAAGAGCGCTTAGAGATTACTCGAATGATACCATAATTGTCTTGATCTGATCATTCATACCAAAATTATGAAGCTAAATCCTAGTTGGGTAAATTTTTTTGTGCCAATGCAAGCGACTAAAATAAACGGTCACAACTCTGTTCATTTAGGTCAGTTTCCGTTAAATTTAATGTCATTCGACTCAACTCGAAGAGCTGAGTCGAAGGATATATAATTTGCCATAAAACGAGAAAAAACTAGGAAAAAATGGAAAGGAAAAAGGGGGCGAATTCCAAACTACTACCCTAAATTTTAAAAACAAATTAAAAATTTTTAGTAAAAATTAAAAGTTTTAAGTTCCAATGATAAAAAATATTTATTAAATTTAAATAAAAATTTTTTTTATTTATTTTAATGTTTTTATTTTATAAAAAACAACAAAAAATACACATCATTTTTATATTATTCTTCTTAAGCCTTTCCAGCAATCGATGCGCTAAAGGGGGGGTGGAGGAGGTTTAGTTTAGTTTGTTTTTGTGTGTTCAGCTGCCGGACACAAGAAAGAAAATGTGCGATTTTTTTGGATTGAAAAGGGCGAGAGCGCAAAAATGAGGTATAAAATAAATATTATTTAATTAAAATATTATTTATTTAGTTGAAAAAAATAATTTTAAGAAAATTTTCTGTGAACGAAAACACCATAAAAGTATTAAAAGGAGGAATTAGAAAGTTTTTTTGCAATTTAAATATATTTTTCCCCACGCGGATTCAAACCAAATTATGATGTTTCTAATGAGCTATTTTTACATAAAGCTCCGGAAAAGTATCTTTTCAATCTATAAAGAAACTTGTGAGTTTCTCCTTTTGAATGTTCTTTGGTTATTTTGCATTTTATTGAATAAGAAAAAAATAATTTTTAGTCATGAGCGATAGTTTTTTAACTAAAAATATTTTTATATTCAATTCCCAAGACTTGGATGTACATAGATGTTTTTTTGCCTAATTTTTTTATTAAAAAAACGGAGAAAATTTAATTGAAAATTTTTATGCAAAAATGTCTGAATAACAACACTATATAGAAAAGGGGTTTAATAAATTATTAAATAATTTTAATAAAAAATCTAAACAAAAAATATCTTTATCATAATAATACGTGTTTTATATTTTTTCGAAGCTGAAGAGACAATCCTAAAGAATTAATTAAGGTGTTTTTCAATAATATTTCCACTATTTTCATCAAAATCAAATTTATATTTTTCTTCATTATTAAATATAGGGTATATTTTCATTAACAATTTAAATTCTTTAAAATTCCTTTCATTTAATTTTCTCTTCTTTCCTTTCCTCTTATCCTCATTAATTTCATAATCTTCAATTGCCATACAAATAACAATACCCTGCCGAAAATAACCAATTTCTTCTCTTTCTAGATCATTTAGTTGGTTGAATATTTTTGATACACATTCTACTTTATCTTTAAAATATTTTAATTTTTGACTAGTTTATTTATGTAGGAGAATGTGGGAGATGATTTTTAAGAGAGTATTTCTTAGCTTTTTTAAAAAATTATCTGTTCGAAAATTCTCTAGTTTTGAAATTTTAAAACACAAAAATTAATTGACGTATAAACTGGTCATGAGCCAAATTTAGGCTCTAGTATAGGACATGCGTCCCATGAAAGACGCATAAAAGACTGCTGCTGAAAGACGCATAACTGCTGCTGAAAGACGCATAAAAGACGCATGTCCTATGCTAGAGAACAAATTTTTTTTAATTAAAATTGAAAACAAAAAAGGATGCTGTTAATAATTATTAATATCTACTCACTAAACTATCCAAACAACGAAATTAATACCTTTATTTGTCAAAATTAACTCAAATTGAAATTTTTGATTAAATCTTTTATTTATGCAATTTTCGCTTCTAAGTCTCTCAATTCTCAATAAATATTTTTTTGGTCTATTAAAATTCATTTTTCCACAAATTTCAATATATGGATATTCTTTAAATGCCAAAAATTGTTTTTGACGGTAAATTCCTTCTGGATCGACAAAAAGTTTTTTAAATTTATTTTTTTCATTTTTTCGATTAAATTTTGTAAAAAAATTCTTTGGTTTGTCTGAATTTAGAAAACCTTCCAATTTTATTAATTCAAAATTTATGTCATGAATTCTAAAAATTATAGAGCTTTTATTGTTTAAATAAACGGGATTTTGTTGATCATAATCTATAAAAATATTTTCTTTTCCAGTAAATTCCCATTGAATTATTGGATTAAATAGAGGGGTTATTTTAATTAATTGTTTATTATCTAGTCCATGATTTTCTGATAAACATATTCTTATTCCGAGAGTAAAGAGGATTGGATTATTGACGGTTAACATGTAAAAATCATCTGTTTGAGCTTAAGAAATAATTTTCTTTTTCAATAATAAATTAATTTAGAATTTAATAAAAAAATTTAAATGACGAGAAAAATGCTCCGACTTTCTGATTTTTGTTTTTAAAAATACCCACATACATACTAAACATGAATTTGCATGTTTGAAGTAGAGTTGGGCGAGATCGGGATCTCTACGTAAAAACGGGATTCGGAATAATGATGGCGATCCCGACAGGCATCCCGATCCCGCCCAACTCTAGTTTGTTGAAACACTACTAATATTTGTAAAAGTAATGAAACAATTTTAGTGTTCAGACTTTTCCGCTTATAGGGATGGGAAAAGGCTTAAACCGAATTCAAAACGAATACTTTTCCAAAAATTTTCATTCAAAGAAATCTCTAAAACAGAAAAATTCTCACAATTCAAGCCCCTACCCAAAACTCTAAATTTGCGAGACCTGTGGGACAACATTTTTTGGTCCCACAGAGTGGATTTTTGAACTTTTCCTGCTAAAAACTAAAAGTTTCTCTATTTTTCCTTCTAATCATTGACATTTTAAAAAATTTTTCATAGTCTTAACATGTCTTAAATTAATATTTATTTTAAAATTTATATAATACTATTATCAACATCGCCACGGTTAATTAAAGGTTCATAATTATTTTCTATACGATATGTGCAGTCTATAGAATAAGGGTGTAAAATAAATATGGTATTTTCAGCAATATTATCTTGATAGGATATAACTGCATCTAAATCAGTTAAATATTTAATTTCAATTCCCTCAAGATTGAAAAGAGGATTTAAATTGTTTTGATCAAATAATATATTATCTATATAAGTTTTAATATTTAATTTTTGTTTTGTTTCAATTTCAAAAGAAAATTTAATATAAAATAAAAAATAAATAATAAAATATATTAACATTTATAAAATATTTTTTAAAATAATTTATTTAAAATAAAATGAGGACTAATAAAAAGTGAAAAAAGGCGGCATTTGTCTAATAAAAAGGGCATTTTTTATAGACAAAAAGGACACATTTTCTTAAAGTTTAATATTTCTTAATTTTCTTCACATGAATTTTTACTATTTTCACGTGAATCCTTAAAATATTTTGACTGTTATTTAGTTTATATATCCAGCCAAACTTTATAAGTAACCTATTCATAAATATGTAGAATATTTTCATTTCTGTATTTTTATAATATAATATTTTTACAAAATCCTATTTCAACGCTCGTTGAATTGGTAGTCAGCTGGCGAAAGTAAATTTATTCCGTTGAGTCCTAAAATCCTATTTTATTTCTTAATTTGTCTGTTTAACAATGTTCCCCTTTAACTTCTTTCTCCTTTCAAATTTACGAATTATTCTGACCTCATCTAGCGTGAGATTCAAAGATTATTTAGGGTAATAATCTGAGCATGTTTATATGGTAACTCGCTTATTTAAAATTAAAAATGAGCAGTGTTTGGATTAAAAAATTTTTATTAAAAAAGTTTTACAAAATAAATATTTTTTGTTGTTTGGATATGTATTGTATTTAACAAATAATTGTTAATTATTTTTATCATTAATTTTTAATTTTCTTTTAATAATTTATGTATTAATTCTAAATGAATTTCTAATGAATCCTAAATATGTTAAAATTGAAAATTATTAAAGTATTAAATAAACCAATAAATCTATTTGAGAAGCTCCTTCCATTTTGATTTGAAGTTATTTCTGTTTCAGATCTGTGTAAATTATGTTTTAAATTATTATTAAATTTGTAGAAATTTGACATTTACAAAAATGATTTATTTTATAGAAAGGATTTACCACTCCTCTAGCTAGCTTAAAATAAGCACTTATGGACTTAATCCTTTTGGGATGTTTGAGATAAGGGCTTTAGCGGGGCTTATTGTTATGTCAGGGACTTGACAAGTAGATGAACACGCTCTCAAACTAAGTTTATCGCAAGTAGAAATACAAGAGCCGGTTGTAGGTAGAATAAAGAAGAGAGTAAGAAGAAGAAGTCAACAAGAAGGAACTACTCGTTTAGGGGCTCGCGTCCATACACAACACCTATAATCTACATATAATAAAGCTGAATCCTCATTCAGCTAATGAAAAGTTTGGTGAACAAGAATCGAACAAGAATCTTTAATTGACCGGAATTAAGTATTATCCATTACACCACATCTTATCCATTACTGATCCATTTACCACCTGCTTAGCTTAGGAATTAGATAGTCTAAGCAAATTAAATATTTGGCAATTTTACTTGAAACTAAATTGATTAAACTCAACTGGTTGTTATTTTCTGTTTGTCCCGGCAGATTTTGATTTCTAATTCCATTGTGTTCGTTTTGTCCATTTTCTTGTAAAGGTTCGGGGTCGTAAAGAATACCTCTACGGCAAATTGGGCAAGTGCGTATCTGTTATAATATATTATATATGGTAAAGAATATATATAGATTCACAATTGGTCCTCCATATTTTTCATAATCGTAGAAATTAACAATTCTGCTTGTAAGCCTGTTTATAAATTTTTATTTAAAATTTTATATTTATCTTAACAAAGGTCTAAAATAAGCAAAAACGGTTAAAAAGTCCGCCAACATTTAATTCGGAGATGGAGCTTGTTATTAGATTCGCGATTACAGAAATCGTGGTACTTATTGTCATAGAGTAATGGCGATAAGTGCCTTTTGGAAGATGATTAAAAAAGAATGATCGGCTAGATCCGCCAAATTAATTTACAATTTATGAAAATCGTTTATAAAAATTCCATAATACGCGAATTTTTATACAACCTGTGCAAAATGACCAGATTCTTATAGTACCAAATCTACGACTCGTTCTTATAGTACGGGCCCAGGCTGAGCATCATGCCGTTTGGGGTTTTTTACACACCTAATGATTTTTAAATAAGGGAATTTTCGAGAGAATTGAGGGCCTTAATCCTCTCGTAAATTTCGCTTCATGATTATAAAACAACACAATTGTTTTTGCCCGTATTAAATATTTACTTTCGATATTATTTAAATTTAATTTTAAAAATAATTTCTACCATCTTTGAATGCAGGCCTTATGAAATATATGCTAAAAAAATGCTTTATCTAAATAACAAAAAAATAAACTTTGCATTTATCCAATTGTTGATTTTCATCTTCTTCTTTAAAATTTTCAAAGCAAATTAAACATGAAGAGTTATCTTGATTCTCATTAATTATACTATTTTCATTAACATAAGTCACAACTTTAAATTTTTTATGAAAATTATTTATTTCATATTTTATCAATTAAAATAGTTATTTCCAATTCCCCAACCGTTAAAAAGAACATCTCAAACAATTACTCCCGGTCTAATAATTGCCCATTTTGGGGTATATTATAGGCAAATCCTCAGTTTTGGGGTTCCACAAAATTATAGCCCCACTTTGAAATTTCGAGTTTCTACAATTAAGAAAAATCTACAAAAATTTGACATAACATATTTATCGATTCTAAGAAAAAATAAAAAAGAATTAGACCCATATCTCACTTCAGTGTCGAGATCCAGATACCGCGAAAATCAACGTAAATCGGGGGTACGGCTATTTAAAAATTACTTTCGACCCCTTATTGTTTGTTTTAAATTTTTATTTTTGGCTTACCTGAAACCCCTTGAAATGTGCTACAAGATAGCATAAGTTTAATTTTCTAGAAAAATTATTTCAGTAAGTTCCTAAGCTTAAAATTTCTAAGGCACAAAAAACGCCCTAATGCCCCATAAAATTGGCTCCGGGAGAATACATATTAAATAAATACTTGAAAAGGGATTTTCGTCAAAAAATAATTGGCTTGGATGGAAAGTATTGTATAGAATATTGAAATAATTATTATTTTCCTGTCCTTCACTTTTATTACTAAAAAAAAGAAAATTAATTGGATTTTGTATTGTATATTTGGAGAAATATTTGGGGAGATATTTGTTTGATAATATTTTTATATCAATAGATATGTTTACAGGGATTTTTGTAAATTTTTTTAACCACCCCTAAGGTCGAAAATACAAGGGGTCCTATCATTTTGTTACAGTCTAAAATCATATTTATTATAAATTTTTTTTAAAAATTGCATTCAACTTTTTCTTTTCATTATTGATACATAATATCCTTACCTATATTCTACCAAAATTTGAAGCAAATCCATTTAATATTTGGAAGGATATTAATAAAAACTAGGGGGTCCTATCATTTTGTTACAGAGTGTATAGCAAGAATTAAGGAAACATGGGTCTCCTAGAACCAAAAATCCCTGAAATTCTAGTCAATTGAAACATAAATAATTTTTGACTAAAAAATATTCAAAATTCGGTACTTTGTTCATATCCCGCCCCCCACCCCTATTTGAGTCTCAGATTAATTTTCCTTCTTTGCTGTCAATCCCTCGAATATAGGACAAACAAAAGGGCGAGCGGCAATAACGGCGCAAAGCCATAACTTGCTGGAATATTTTTGACCCTTGTCAGTTTTGTTATCAATCTCTTTAGCTCAATAAAAGGATTCGTTTAATATTAATTTTGGTAAGGTTTCAAAATCTTTAAGCAAGTTATGGCTTTGCGCTTTATTGCCGCGCGCCCTTTTGTTTGTCCTATATTTGAGGGAAGAAAATGATTGGCATTAAAGAAGGAGGAAAATACTGATTGACAGCAAAGAAGGAAAATTAATCTGAGACTCAAATAGGGGTGGGGGGCGGTATATGAACAAAGTACCCAAAATTCTTTAACTAATAATTAGGTAAATTTCAATTATTTTATACCATTTTTGCTCCAAAATATCAAAGCATTTTTTAATATCGTCATTATATTTAATTTCATTATAAGCCACATGTCTTTTAGAATAGAAAAATCTCTCAGAATTCCAATAAATAATTAAATCCTTTCCATTAAAATTAATTTTGTAATAATTTTGAATTGCATTTAATTTAATATGTTTTTTAGTTTTTATTAAACTATTTAATTTTATATATTCAGTTCCATACATTTTAACTAGAAGATTTGTTAAACAAAATGATTGTTCTTCTGAAAATTAGTAACAAAAATTAATTTTAAAAGCAAGTAGAGTTGGTAGGGGTGGATATTCTGAATTTGAAATTAATCGGAAATTATCGATTCGGATAAAAGTTCCGGTTATTGCGGGGATTCTCCAAACAAACATCAAACCTAGAGGAGAGAAATTAATAGCCACGGAAACTGACATAATTATTTAATGGTAACCGATTCATTTGCTAGCCTACTGATCAGGCTGCATGTAATTGAAAAAAATTCCGCAACTCGCAATTTCAAAAAACTACGCAACTCGAAATCCGCAATTGCGTGCAGCCCTGCTACTGATTTTAATTTTGAATATTTAATTTCAAGAAAAATGCGGATATAAAATTTTAAATTGAAGTGAAAGCCTGTTTAGTGGCTCCGACTTATTGTTACTCCTGACTGATTTCGAAGTATTTCTGGGTTGATGTAGCGGTTTAATTTCAATAAATCTATTAAATTTATATAGACAATTGTGTAATAAATAAAAATATAAATATATTTTTTACCCAATTTCTCTTGGTAATTCTTCGATAAAATTAAATATTTTTGTTTAATTTTAGAAAAAAGTTTTTTAACAACCAAAACTTCCTCCAAACTTTTTTTATTTTTCTTTACAAATTTTTTATTTAATTCAAAACAATTTTTTGAATAATTTTCATCAAAAAATTTAGTCATTTCTTCTTTATTTATTTTAATATTTTTTAAAACTTTTTTGGAAATTCCTCTAACAATTTTCCATTCCTTTTCCCCTTTAATTTTTTCAGCAAAAATTTCTGTTTGGATATTTTTGGTAATTAAAAGAGAATCGGCAACACATTCAATTTGTTCAAGAGAAAGTTTAGAAAAAATTAAATAAAAATTATTTAAAAAAAGAAATAAATTAATTATTTTTAAATTAAAATAATACATTTAATTGAAAAATGAAAATTAAAATTATGCCGACAAATGAGAAGGGAGAGGAAAATAAAGGAAATTAAAATATTTCGAAAGATATTTTTTTTAAAAATCGTCTGTCTGACTAAATATTTTTGTTTTTATTTACATAAAAGTCCAACTTTTTATATACATATGCCTATTTAGAAATATGTAACTTAGAGTTTAATTCATCGCAAAACCGGAAGAATGGAAATGTAAAAAAAATTCTTAAAAAATTCGTAGGTTTTAAGGACTAAGTTGTTATTTTTGTTGTTTTCAATTCGAAAACAAACCTAAACGAAGAATCGGGGGGTTTTGTTACCTGCGGCGCTGAACAGGAAGAAATTTTGTTCTTGGCCTTCCAAATTTCCCAAAATTTTTGCCTGCGGCGCTGAAAAGGAAGAAATTTTGTTCTTGGCCTTCCAAATTTCCCAAAATTTTTGCCTGCGGCGCTGAAAAGGAAGAAATTTTGTTCTTGGCCTTCCAAATTTCCCAAAATTTTTGCCTGCGGCGCTGAAAAGGAAGAAATTTTGTTCTTGGCCTTCCAAATTTCCCAAAATTTTTGCCTGCGGCGCTGAAAACTAAGACTTATGTGTATATATTGGAGTATGTGAATGGATTGGGTGGATTTTAGTGATAGTCGGATATTTCAAGGGAAGGATCTGACCTTCCGGAACATGGGTGTTCCTCTTGGCCTTCAGAAATTCTCAAAATTTAAGCCAGCTGAGCGAAAAGTGAGGGATAGAGCTACGGATCTCGTGATTAACTTTCGACGACTTACCTAATCCAATGATATCCCAATTAATCTCTCGAATTTCCCCGGAGCCAGCATTGATCATGGGGGGTGATTGCTCATTGATCATGAATTGATCAAACCAGCATTGACAATGAATTGATGATGGTTCCTATCATCATCAATTCCATGGGCGTATCATGGAATTTCGTCGGATTAAGAGGGATATAGGCGGATTAAGAAAATAAATGGTATTTGGATGATGATCCCCTGCATTACTGTCAACAAATGCCCAATACTCAGCACTGATAATGAGTAAAAGTATTGTTTTTGTTAAAATTATTTTAGAATACTGTTTTATAAAAATTACTCGTTTTACCCGTTTTACTCTTACTCGGGCTCGGGTCAAAAAATAAAACTCGGACTCGTTACTCGGGGTTTTCAAACTCGGCTTTACTCGGACTCGGGTTTTTCTCAAATACTCGGACGAACTCTAATATAAATGACCATTTGGGAAGAGTATTTATAGGGGACATTAACATAGAAATTTACAAGGTAAATAAAAAACACCAAATAAGGGTCGGGAATTGTTTTTAAAATATTGAGGACGGGATTCTTTTTACAAAGGAAAAGGTCAAAATAAAAATAAATGCAAAAGGGAATATTTTTAAAAATGACATTGTTTACAGTTTTTTGAATTTTCATAAATGTTTAATTTTTGGCAAAAAATCCAAAAATTTCGAATATAAAATCGGTCATAAACAATCGTAATTTCACACAAAATTAAATTGTTCAGCTTCTTTTGTCTCTAAAATTAAATAAATTATTAAAAAAATATTTTTATATAAATTACAGTTGATTGGAATTATTTCCTTCTTCTCTTTTTTGCATAAAACTTCTGCTCGACACATTGGGCACCCTTCTTTTTTCTTCAAAAATATATAATTTATTTAGACATTTTTAATAAATACTTATTAATATTTTATTTTATTAATTAAAAATTTCTACCACATAATTTCCGTAAACATATTTAACATCTTTTGTTTTCAACCTGTAATTTGTTTTAAAAGTAAAATTAGTGGTATTTACGACCCTTTATTAAATGATAGTTTGTGTTAGTATTATGGCCCTGCCAAGAGAATAATTTAAAAATTTTTATATAAAATTATTTAAATATACCAGACTGGTCATGGATACGGATACAGATAATACCAAAATGCCTGCGGATAACCGCCTGTATCCGCCGTAAATATCCGGATACCAAAATTAGTATCCGTGACCAGGTCTGAAACATAAAAATAATTTTAAAAATTTTTTAATATTTAATTTTGTAAAAGAAAAATTAATTAATTACCATGGTTGAAGGCATTTTTTATGGAAATAATGCTAAAAAATATATTTAAAATTCTAATTAATTTTATATACAAACTTTGCAAGTTGGTATTTGTTGAATTTCTTTATATTTACCCTCATTTTCTTGTTCAATCAACTTTTCCAAACAAACACTACAATCTTCTTTTTCTTCTTTACCTTCAATTTCTTTTTTAAATTTTTCATTAATTTCAATATCCGTAACAATTGGAACTAAAAACAAAAATAATTTTTTAAATCAAGAGAAGCCGTTGAATAAAATCTTTTAAATTAGTCAAATTATGACTGTTTAAATTAGGAAAAATCTAGAAAAATTCCAGCGAAACTATACATTGATATCGTGAAAAAATAAAAAAAACTAGGCCCATATCATTACCCAAAGGCGAGATCCTGATACCCCAAAATCAACGTAAAACAGAGATAAGGCTCTTTAAAAAATATTTTCGACCCCTTATCGATTGTTTTAAATTTTTATTTTAGCTTATCTAAAAGCCCTTGAAATTTGCTACAAGGTTGTTGAATCTTATTTTTCTGCTTAAAATTTTTGGAATACCCTAATACATATATTTATTTGGAAAAAAGAAATAAACTTGTAATTATTCTCACACCAGCAAGTATGTATCAGTAATTTTCGAGAGAAGAAAAAACCCCGGGAATCGGGATCGGGAGGTCAAAAACTCGGGAAAATCTCCCTATTCGAGAGTCAGGATAGCCGAACATCACTAATATGTATATTCTTAAAATTATAAAAGCATGTATTTTTAGAACCGCTAAAAAACGGTCGACTAAGTAGCTGTCCAATTAAAGTACAAAATAGTTAAATTACAGACCAAACTAATGATAAAATAAGTCAAAAAGCAGATTTATTTTAGGTTGTAAACACACATTTTATAGTGTGAAAGCAAATATGGTAAGTAAATTTTGCCTTACCCTCTAATAATAATAATAATAAATTACCCATGTTTGGAAATATTATTTTCTCATTTCCTACATCGTATAAAACCTTTTTCCGACAAATTTGGCACATTCCTGTGATCTGCAAAAATTATATAGGTAATTTATAAAAACCTTTCTAATATCTATTAATTTAATATTTTATTAATTTTAATAAGTATTTTAATTAAATTCCTACAACACGATTTGGGATTAGGTCAATTTTTTGATGATTTTCGTTCAACCTGTAATTTGTTTTAAGAGTAAATTTTTTCAAAATTAATTTACATAAATTATCTAATTTACATAGAAATACCGCAATAATTTAAAAAATTTTAATATAGTAAGCGTAGTCAAAAAAATAGGGGCAAGTTCTGTAACTAAGCATTCTCTCGGACAAAAAATCTTCAAAAATTCAACTAAGCATATTTGACGATAATAAAGGAAAATAAAAAAATAAATTGGTTAATATCTCCCATTTCAGTGTCGAGCTCTCGATACCCAGAAATCAACTTAAAACAGTGGTTTACAATTTCAAAAAATTGTTTCAACTCCTTATAGTCTATCAAAAAATAAGGCAAAGTTTATACTCATTAAATAAAAATGGAGTATTTATCTTTTTGACCACTACTGTAAGTGAAATATAATTACCAAGTTTGAAGACATGTTTTATGAAAATTATGCTAAAAATATAGTCAAAATTTTAAATGATTTTTTATATAATCAAACATTGCATTCTGTCTGTATAGTTTCTTTATATTCCCCATATTTGAATATAACCAACTTTTCCCTACAAATAGTACAATACATATTTTTAGTTTCGTTTTCAGATTCTCCATTACTTTCAAAACCCTCAAAACTTGAATCTAAAAACAAAAATTATTTTTTAAATCAAGAGAAAAAAATAAAGTTGAAATTTTGTTGCAATACCACAGAACATTGCATATTAATTTATAAGTTAATTATTAAAAACTAGCGAAGAGACTGGCCCTTCGGGCCAGTCTCTTCGCTAGCCTAAAACTATATCTTTTTCTTTTTTTTCGTCTATTTAGCTATTGCCTGAACCTTTTTCACTAACACTTCAAGTTCTGTAATCTACTAAGTGCTTGCATCATTATCAACACATTGGCAAAAAACTTATCTACTGTGTCCCAGAACTCTTTTCTACCCATTTGTTTGAACACTTATTTACTCAGTATCTGAACTTTTATCGGCACATTGTCTGTGCTTTTATCTGCCATTGACGCAACTCTTAGCTACCCATTGTCTGAACTCTTTTCTACCCAGTGTTTGAACTTTTATCTGCCTATTGTCTAGATCTAACTACCCATTGTCTTGACACTTATCTACCTAGTGTCTGTACTTTTATCTACGCATTATCTGGAATTTTATCCACACATTTTCGGCTCTTGTCTACCCATGCCAAGAATCTTATCTTCCCACTTGTCTTAACTCTTATATACCCAGAGCTTGAACTCTTATTTACCCAGTGTGTGAATTCATATCTACAAAGTGTTTGTACCTTTAAATACACATTGCCAGAACAATTAAAAACTCATTGGTAAAATCTTATCTGCCACTTGGCAAAACACTTATCTACCCATTTTCGGTAATTAACTACCCAGTGACTGAACTTTTATCTACACATTGGCTGGATCTTATCTACCTAAAGACAAAACTTACATCTACCCTTTGACAAAACTCTTATCTGGCCATTGTCTGATCTCTTACCTACCCATGTTTGAACTATTGTCTACCCAGAGTCTGAGCTTTTATCTACACATTGTCTAGATCTTATCTACCCAGTGGCAAAACACTTATCTGCCCATTGTCCAAACTCTTATCTACCAAGTGTTTGAACTCTTATCTACCCAGAGCCTGAGCTTTTATCTACGCATTGTCTAGATCGTAGCTACCCCTTGTCTGGTCTCTTATCTACTCATGACCAGAACTTACCTACCCAGTGTCTGAAGTTTTATCAGAACATTGTCTGGATATTATCTCCCCTGTGGCAACTCTTATCTGCCCAGTGACTGATCTTATCTAATCTTAAAAAACTGAACTCTTAACTACGCATACGTAACTCTAATCTGTCATAACTCTCAGTTACCCTGAACTCTTATCTACCCAGTGTCTAAACTTTTATCTACACATTGTCGGAATCTTTTGTACCCATTGACAAATCTCTTATCTACGAATTGTTTAAACTCATATCTACCCAGTGTTTGAATCACGTAATCTTTTTTCAGCTTTTCTTGTAGCGTCTTCACTCATTTTCGTTCTACAAATAATAAAATAAAATTAGAAGTTTAACTAAAGTTCTATTTAAGTAAAAACTTGGAAAATGTGAGTATACAAACTGAGAATAAAGTTGTTTAAAGAGCCGAATGTTAGAAAATAATTTAAGGAAAAAGTTTAAAAATGTTGTAATAAGTTTTTAAATCTTAAAGTTAAAAAACTAAAATATTTGTTCGATATGTGAAGAAAAACAAAAATGTATTGACCTGTTTTCATTAGTTTTTCTTTTTTTCCTTTTTTAGTTGACCTTTACCTTTACTTAAACAAGTTTTTGCTTTTTTTTGAAAATAAATTAAGTACTTTATAGTTAGTTGATCTAAACAAACTCTCTTCTTTTCTAATTGTATATTTGCATTTTTTTACTTTTTGCTTATTTTGGTTGATTTTTTAACTAACCCTTTTTGGCTTCCTCCGCCCTTCTTCTCTTTCAAACCTTTTATGTTTACGTAAAAATCTTTTCTTTCTAATTTGCATTTTTTTTATTTTTTTGTTTAATTTTGATTTTTTTGTGTTCTCTTTTTTCCTTGCCCCGCCCCTTATTCTTTTTCTAACCTTTTTTGTTTACGACGCCCAAACTAAACTTGCGCCGGCAAAACCGGACAGACGCACAAAACTTCTAAAATTATATATAGGACTAAATTTTTGTGGCTTAAAACCGCAAAATATTCTACTAAAATATTTATTTAAAGTCCAAAATAGTCGCAAAAATAAGCAAAATAAGAGTTAAAAATCCCATAATAATAAAGAATACAGATTAACCTGATCAAAATAATGCTAGAACAAATAATCTTAATTTTTTAAATTTATCCTAATGGGAAAATTAAACATACTGGTTAACACAAAATTTAATATTTAATTATCCGCTAGATAAACTTCGCACACTTAGGTAGCAAGATTTTTAATCTAATATAAATTATTTTTAAATAACTTTACCTTTTGGAAAGTTTTTAAAGAATAACTGGCTTGGAGCAATCATCGAGAAAGGTTCCTTAGGATATCTATAAAAATATTAATATTTTGGATTTAATAACTCGTAAAAATTTTTAATTAAGGGAGGGTTGATAGTATAAAGTCGGGTTGTTCACCACCGGTTATTAACCTGTACCCCCGGTTTTCGGTTTTGACCGGTTTACGACCCCCGGTTTTCGGTTTCGGTTGTTGACTGACCCCCGATTTTCGGTTAACCGAAACCGGTTTATGCCTGAATTTTTCATCCAGAATATCCAGTTCATATTTTAATCAATAAAAATGTAGTAAAGCAGCTATTCCTCTTCTTTAGCTAGTGCAAAAGGTTATTCGGCGGCTGGGAGCGAACCAGCATCTTCAGTAGACCGGACTGATGTGTTAGCCATTACACCACGCCGCCTACAGCACAGTGGATATGGGTGATTCAGAACGATGATGGATTTTAAGATATATCTTTTTTATCCATCTTTGAGCTACTCTCTTCAAGGTATATCAACATCAAACATTCATTTACATATTTTGCCCTGTCCTAATAATCATTAATTTAAAATTTCAAAATTATTTTCTTATTTAAATTAATACTTCTTTTGTTCGATACACTTTCCACATTCTTCTAACTTCCAACCCTTTTGTACAGAAATTTTACCAAATATTGGGTTAAGTTCCAATTTTGCTATATAGTAAACCTCATTTTCATAAGGTATTTTATATTTATCTAAAATAGCATCATTTTTATTTTCGATATTTTCTGGTGGATTGAAAATTGTGAGTAAATATTTTCCTTGATTTAGTTTCTTATAAAATTCATATATTTTATCAACCATGCAAAATGACAGTTTTTCTGAAAATAATATTTAAATAATATTAGAAGAAAATCTAAAAATATATAAGAAAATCTAAATAAGGGACTTCTGTTTTCTTGCCCCCTACTTTACGTCTAATCAAGCTTTTAGCTCCGAAAGCGAGGTATAATTCAGTAAATAAGTATGATTTCTATATATACACTGGATATCAGTTATTGAACCCAAATATCCTAAATTTTTAGGTTCCAGATAGTTTCCTGAAAGTTCTAGGTGGTTAAAGAATATAGTGAAATCTCGGTAATAATTCAACTCTCTGATACTTGTCTTTACTTATATTTTTTAAATTTTTAATTTTTTAACATTTTTATTTATACCTAATTCCTTTTGGACACCTTCAGATAAAATTAAATAATTGTTATTTAATTTATTTAAATAATCTTTGAAACTAAAAATATTACTTTCAAAAAATATAAGTTTTTTAGCTTTATTTAGAAATTTTTCATTGTAATTTTCAACCAATTCTTTGTTTAATTCAAAACAATTATTTGCATGTTCCTCCCCCATTAATTTTGACATTTCTCGTTTTTTTATGACAAAATCTTTATTAATTTTTCCAAAAACTTTTTTGTTAATCCCTCGCTCAACTTTCCATTCGTCTCCTATTTTCTCGGCATAAATTTCTGTTTTAAGATTTTTCGAAAGCAAAAGATAATCATTTACACAAGTTTGTTTTAACGAAAATTCTTTTGCGTTACAGAAGAATAAAATTTTCAAAAGAAAAATTAAAAGTAATTTAAAATTTAAATACATTTTTGTCTAAAATTTTTATATATTAAAATTAATTTAAAGATTGAGAGGAGGATTGAGAGGACTATTGAGAGGACTCCTCTTCATAAAGAGAGGTCTTTTCTGATTCTCGAATCGACTGGCAAATGTTAAATAAAATTTTTTTTATTTTATTAGCCTTTTATAGGCAATATAGAAATGTATAGGGAGTGTCTTCAATGTATAGAGAGTGTCTTCAATGTATAGAGAGTGTCTTCAATGTATAGAGAGTGTCTTCAATGTAGAGAGTCTTCAATGTATAGAGCAGTGTCTTCAATGATTAGAGAGTGTCTTAATAATAGAATTGATTTATTGACATTCAAATGTATAGAGAGGGTCTTCAATGTATAGAGAGTGTCTTAATAATAGAATTGAATTTTTGACATAATGTATAGAGAGTCACCAATGTATAGAGAGGGTCTTCAATGTATAGAGAGAGTCTTCAATGTAGAGAGTCTTCAATGTATAGAGCAGTGTCTTCAATGATTAGAGAGTGTCTTAATAATAGAATTGATTTATTGACATTCAAATGTATAGAGAGGGTCTTTAATGTATAGAGAGAGTCTTCAATGTATAGAGAGGGTCTTCAATGTATAGAGAGAGTCTTCAATGTATAGAGAGTGTCTTAATAATTGAATTGAATTTTTGACATAATGTATAGAGAGTCACCAATGTATAGAGAGGGTCTTCAATGTATAGAGAGAGTCTTCAATGTAGAGAGTCTTCAATGTATAGAGCAGTGTCTTCAATGATTAGAGAGTGTCTTAATAATAGAATTGATTTATTGACATTCAAATGTATAGAGAGGGTCTTTAATGTATAGAGAGAGTCTTCAATGTATAGAGAGGGTCTTCAATGTATAGAGAGAGTCTTCAATGTATAGAGAGTGTCTTAATAATTGAATTGAATTTTTGACATAATGTATAGAGAGTCACCAATGTATAGAGAGGGTCTTCAATGTATAGAGAGAGTCTTCAATGTAGAGAGTCTTCAATGTATAGAGCAGTGTCTTCAATGATTAGAGAGTGTCTTAATAATAGAATTGATTTATTGACATTCAAATGTATAGAGAGGGTCTTTAATGTATAGAGAGAGTCTTCAATGTATAGAGAGGGTCTTCAATGTATAGAGAGAGTCTTCAATGTATAGAGAGTGTCTTAATAATAGAATTGAATTTTTGACATAATGTATAGAGAGTCACCAATGTATAGAGAGGGTCTTCAATGTAGAGAGTCTTCAATGTAGAGAGTCTTCAATTCCCGGCTAAGTCGGGAAATTTTTACACCACTAAGAATGCCTTTTTTGATAAAATTTTATTTTTGAAGGGAAAAAATAAAAAGAGGAAAGGGAAAATAAAAAAAAGAAAAAGAAGGGGAAAAATACCGTATTTCCTCTAAAATAAGCCCCCCCCTCTAAAATAAGCCCCCTCTAGAGGTATACCGAAAAAAATAAGCCCCGGGGCTATATTATTTTAGAGCCTATTGTAGACCGACGGTTTAGTCGGTCTAGAGGGTCTTCAATGTAGAGAGAGGGTCTTATATGTATAGAGGGTCTTAAATTTATAGAGAGTGTCTTCAATGATTAGAGAGGGCTTAATAATTGAATTGATTATTTGACATTCAAAAGCTGTCTAGAAAATCTATTGCTATGTCGTTAAAGAGGCCTTATTAAATCGATTGTTAAATTTTTAATAAAAATTTTTATTTAAAATTAATTTATAATTAATAAATTATTTAATTAATTTATGATTTTATTAAGGTAATAAAGTGATTTTTGAATGGTGGAAGTTTTTAACAGGATAAAATGCATGGATATGAAATAGCTCTGAATAAAGTATGGGTCCATCCCTGTCCCCGGGAATGGAATTAGCCGGTGACGGAATTTTATTTCAAAAATGATAAAAAAATGATGCTCCGGATCTGCAACTAGAATTTGACTAGTATTGGGGTCTAAGTTTTTTTTAAAAATATTGAAAGTGAAGGAAGTATGGGATATATCGGAAGATATGCATGATTGAGGTGGATTTGGATGGATATCAAGTCTTTGGAGGAATTAAAAGGAATATAGACCTTACCTCACAGAAAATTATTCCGTGACCCTCCGTAACAACAATCTTCATTACTTTGATAGAAATTTTGGTTAAATTTTGGTTAAATTTAAGTAATTTCTTTAAATTACATAAAATTATTGTTTTATCAAATTTTATTAAAATTTTGTGTGCTTTGACCCCCCCGGTCTCTAATATGGGCAAGACTTGCAATCAAAAATAAAATTAAAAAAATATTTTTAAAAACAATTGTTTAAATATTTTTTTCTATTTAATTTGATTTCGAAAATTAGGATAACAAATTATTCGTATACATATTTTTATCCATATTTTCCTAACTGATATGAAAATTTTTATAAAAAATTAAAAAAAAATTTTTACTAAATTTAGAAATGCAGAATTTACTTTAAAAAATTAGCAATTTAATTTATCCGGATTTAAAGTTAACATTTAAATAAGCTATGTGTGTAAATAATTATTTTTTAAATAATTTTTGACAATTAATTTCTTCTTCCTTTTTTATTTAAAAAGCAATTTTCTCATATTCTCAACAGTTCTTGGCTGTAAAATTTTATTTTAAACTTTTTTTCAAATAATTTTTACCGTTTTAAATAACTTTTCATCCCATTCTGGAAACAATTTTTTGAACGGTGGAGGCTCTTCTCCTTGATAAATTACTTCAATTGCCGCTTTTTTGTGTCGAGGCATGCTATCAGTTTCCAAATATTTCTAAAAATTATAAAAATATTTTTAAATATTTCGCCAAAATTTAGTAATTTAAATATAAGTAAACGAGATTAAATACACAAAATATATCTACCTACTATCAACTAAAGATTGAGGTAATCCTCTAGTTTACTGTTCCCAAGAAAAAACAGTATCCTCGAGCTGGATCGAAAGTTAATAAATTTTTTATGTTTCGACAATTTTTGACGAAGATATGGGGTCTGATTTGTATTCGGGGGTCTGACCTAGCGTGTATTTAATTGATCATATAATTGATAAAATTGATCATAAATTTGTCCCGAAAAACCCCGGGATTCCGTAACGGGATTAGGTTTCAAAAGAACGAACTGGTTATCTGATCTTATCATTTCAATTCCGTTCCAAAAAATTTTTGATTCATTATGGTATATATCCAAACGGATTTTTATAATTATAAAATCTTATCCAATAATTAAATATTTATACTTGTGCTGTGCTTTTGGCAGCATCTCTCTCTTGTGTATTAGCTCCATTACCAATCCAAACATAGATAGTATTTAATGCATCTAAAATCATCACATCGTCTCCATCCAAATCCTTTAAATTTTTTGGAAAATATTTTTTTCAGAAATGATCAACAATTAAATATACATATGTAACATTGAAAAAACTTTTTTAATAAAATCTAATAAAAACTTTTACTATTTTCAGAAAAAACTCAAGTTTCGGGGTTCCTTTTCTTTGCAAAAAATATTTCTTTATATCTACATATTCCCCACCTCTTGATAAAAATTAGCAATTTCTTCAATTTTTAGTTTCCCCGATTCGTTTGAACATTGGTATAGTTTTGGTTTAAAAGCTACAGTTTGCTTTTTTGTATTCCAATTAGTGAACCATTGAATGAAAAATTCAGGTTCTGCACCTTCTAATACACGAATAATTTGAGCATTTTGTGAACGGCCCTTCTAAAAATCATTTTGTAAAAATAAAATAAATAATCATTTTTTTGATATCAAGATTCACATTTACTTTGTTTCAGCGTTTTCCCAAAAAAATTAAATTCAATGGGATAACTTTAATTAAGTGAATCAAGATATACCAAATCCGAATTAGTATAAATTTATTCGAGAAATAATATATGTATTAGGGATTATATTATGTTTTTTTTAATATATGTATCTAAGACAAATTATAATTTTTTCCATATTTTATCTAAATCTTCTACGTATTATCATGGACCTTTGCTAAGTTAAGTATAAAATTAGTCGATTATTCTTAAACTTAATTTTACCTGTTTCCGTAAATATTCTTGTCCCCATTCCATGGCCTTTTTACGCTCATTCATTGTACATTCCTTTCCTATCCAAACAAAAAGGCCTCCACCAACAGCATCAACAATAAAAGCATCCTTTTATGGTATATTATAACAAATATTTTGTTTAAGTAATTAAATTACTTTAGATTCCAAATCTGTAAAACACAGCCCCCCTTGTTTTTTCTGAGTTATTTCCAATTTTCCAGAAGAATCGTATACTCTATAAAATATTTAAATTAAATTTCCTTCCTTTCTCTCTCTTTACAAACTTCCACAAAGTAATATTCTGCCTATTTTCACGCCAATAATCATCATCATCCCCTCCAGCTTTTGGTGCTTTTATCCATTCTATATTTTTAACACCTCCAAAATGACTCCAAAATCTGTCGTTTATATTCCAATCTTGATCTAAATATAAATTAATTTTTTGTTAAAATTCTTAATTATAAAATTATATTCAAAAATAATAATATGCTTCAAAAAATATGCAAACTAATTAGAAACTAACCCATGAGAAAAGAGATAAGTAAAAGTTTAACCACCGGGCAGGATTCGAACCTGCGACCTCCTCGTAATTATTGCTAGGCGCTTTCGGTCCCCAAATACTATGCTTTCTATTTTATCCTTTTAGATCGTTTAACCCCCGCCTGCGTTTTAATTGCTCTAGGTGAATCATCCTTACAATGAAATGAGAGACTCAAAAAAGTGATTTTACGATTTACGATCCTTTTTAGATCTGCTCTCTTAATTCACATCTTGTATATTTCAATATTTTTATCAAAATTTGTGCAAATTTTTAGTTTTTTGGTAAATATTTTGTGATTGTTTGTGCATAATTTAGTAGACATAATTTTAATTATTTACCCAATATATGAATTTTAGGTCGACCAGCACGTTCTTTATCTTTTATGCTTTTTGCTTGCTGAAAAAGTTAAGGAGTATTTTTAATTTTTTCGAATAATAAAATATGTAAATAATTACAATATTTCCTCTAATTGAAAGGGACATTCAATTAGAGGAACTACTTTTTTATTAAATAAATTTAGTTTTTTTACATGCATTCCTTTTAAACGTTCCAATCTTCCACTATGTGGAGGCATCCAAACATAAATATCTAGCCCCAAATCAAGAATAAATACATCTCCACGATTAAGTGATTCCTTAACACATTTTACTTGAGTACATCTAACATTCCTCTTCCCTTTGCATTGAAATAATTTTGGTGTCCATTTATCATAAGCATCTACAACATGTTTAAATCCTGTAGAAACACCTCCTTCCAAATATCTAATTAATTTTAAAAAATTTTAAATATTTCTTTATAATTATAAAAATTCCGTAAATTATTGAGATTTTTTAAATTTTTTTTTTCATTTTATATTGTCTTCAAATGAATTTAAAAAAAATTCTTATATTTGATAATAGTTGACCCCAAGTGAAGCCAATACAGAACTTTATATTTTTAGATTCTTTAAACCTTGCCGTTTTCATCATTAGGATGGGAGGGGGAAGGGGGGGGGGGAATTAATTCAACCGGGTTCTTATTCTCAAAAATAAAATAAATTGAATATAATTTTAAAAATATTTTACTTAATTCCATCTTTGAAGTAACTCAGAAATAGGGCACTTTCATGGTCTTGCAACTGTATTAGAAAATTTTAAGTCTTAGTAGATTAGAAAAATTAATTGGAGGAATATATGTATTTTTATAATTTTTTGTACCTCTCTATATTGAACAGGCAATCCATTTAACGAATCGTCCAATTCAACAGTTTTAATTGCTGCAGTGCCCATCTCATCTTGAGAAGTATTTCTTCCTAACCAGAAATGAACGTCCCATTCTCCAATATTTTTAGTCTTTATTTAAAAAAATATATTTTAATTTAAAACAAATTAAACAAAAAAACATTTAAAATAATATAGGAATCTCCACTATAAAAATTTCCATATTGCTCTTTTGGCATGTCTTCTAATTCAAATTTCTGTTAATAAAAGTATTTCTTTATCATTTAAAATTACAGTAATCTAACATTAATTCTCCAAATTTGTAATCCTCGTTGTTGTCCAATCCCTTTCAATTTTGGGTCAACTGCAACCATGATAATATATTTATTTTTTAATGGAAATTAAAAATCTGAAATGGTTAGTTTGATCCAAATTATACTATCTGACATGTATCGAGGGCTAAGATTTGTTTGGAATTTGAAAGTTCGGGCAATAAATTAAATTATTGACTTCAGATATGGAGAAAGAACCAAAACTACACTAGACTATATCACTAGAATTGAAAAAATGGATTTTTTTCAAAGGGATTTTTAAAATTTAATTTAATTGAACCTTCCAAAATAAGTGACAAAAACAAAAAAAACATTCAAAATCTACTTATTCCGCGAAATAATATTATCCATTGATTTTTCAAGCAGAATCCGGAGCCAAAATTGGCTTAAAAATAATTAAAATTCCAAGTAAAAACTTAATTTAACATAGGTATATGTAACCCTAGCCAGGGCTGTGCGCCAGAATTTTCGCGTGGCGCGCCAAACGCCAAACGCAAATTTTCAAATTTTCAAATCACGCCAAACGCCAGAACGCCAAAATCGGCCAAAAACGACGCCAAAACGCCAAAAATTTTATTTTACTAAGGCTCGAAAAACCAGTGTTTATCTCTTTTTAGCGCCGCAGGCGAAAATTTTTGAATTATCACGAGTTCCAGAAGCCAAAATTCATACTTTTTTAGCGCCTACACCCAAAATTATGGAAATTTGTTAAGAACAAGAGCAGAAATCCTACTTTTTGTAAAAAATTGCAAGAAAAATGGAAAAATCACAACCCTAGCTAAAAGATATTTTTTTTCCTCTCACACCAGTCCTACACTCAATATTTTGTTTCACTAATATTCTTACAAATTTATAAAATCATATTTATAAAATTTATTTTATATAATTTAAGGGATTAAAATTTTAAATAAATTAATCAAAAAAGTGTGTAAGAATTAAATTGAATTAACTTAAAAATGAAAATAAATATTTAATTCAACAAAGATTCATTATTTCTTAGGTTTTGTTGCTAGTTTATATTTATTCTATTTTATTACTTTAAACTTTTGTGGGCGTAAAACATATTTTATGTATTTTTAAAAATCTGTTGTTTTGATTTTTGGTTTAAAACTTTTAAATATTATTTTCTTTTAAAACAGGTGGTATTTATTAAAAGTCCTAGAATTTATTTTTAAACATTTTGATATAAAATAAATTTAAAAAATCGAGAAACATTTCTTTTTTAATAAAAAAACATTTTATTTTTAAATTTTAACTGGAATTTAAAAATAAAAACAGATGGTTTTAAATTAAAATTTTCAATAAATAATAGACCATCTAAAATAATTGCTGAAAATTCTGGGCCCGAAAGTTGGACTTTATGATAGTTCAGAAGGTTGTATCCACGCAGTTTTTGTTAACGGCGGGGTTCAAGTCTCAATAAAAAAAGTTTTTGAAAAATTTATTAAAAATAGAGATTTCCGGCAAAGTTATCTGAAGCGGGGGAGGTATTTCAAGAAGCAGGTATTGCAGTCGACAATATACAGGGTGACCAGAAAGAAATGGGGCAGATAATAATCGAAAAATAGAAGCATGTTTGCTTCAAATAGGTAGAAGATTTACTATACTTGTGAAACAAAAAATTCTCTAGAAAAAAGGAAGAAATTTGGCTTCTCAGTCTTCAAAAATTCTTAGAATATCGATCAGGATTTTTGGCATATTTTTAGTGGCCTCTCCCTAGTTATTGTTTTGCAAAAATCCAATCTGGCTTAGAGGGGAAGTCTTCTTCTTGAAACTCAGGAAAACTGGCTTTTCTGTGAAGAGAAAACTCTAAAATTTTATTTTTTTCATAGACAAACCAGTCCTCTAAATATAATTTTCTTTTATATTTTTTTTCATAATTATAAATATTTTACTTAAAATTTTATTAAAAGTAATGAAAAGTAACATAAACAACATATGCTAATAGTGTTATTTTACTCCTCACACTTTTTACACGCCAGATTGAGTAAAAGGCCAAAAATGCGGCACGCGAAACTAATGATGATGCGCTTCCTCCAACATTATTTTTTTTTAGTTTTTGTTGGTGTAAGTTAGTGACAAACATTTTGTGTGTATATACATATATCTTTTTTTATAAATAGTGGAAAAAAGATATATATGAAGGAATTGATTTAAAAAAATGTTTTTGGAAGGAATATGAAGGGAAGAAGAAGATTTATATTTATTTTGAAAGAAAATATATTCTAGCAAGTTTTGTTTCTTTTTTAGAAAAATGCCAAAATTGCCAATTTTTTATATGTTCCTTTTTACACTTTTTTATAAAGGAAATGGATATCCTATTTAAATTAAAATAATTTTTTATTATTTTAATTTTAATTATTTAAAGGCTTTAATTGGGGATGATCGAGACAAGATCTGTTTAATCAATTTAAATTTATCGAAACCGAGATCGAAATTTTTCGTGATATCAATCTCGAATCTAGATCAATCTTCAAATCCTCAAGTTTCTATTTTGAACTTATTTTTAGGAAGTTTAAAGGAATTGTGAGGCTTTTTATTATTCTCTACATATGTACAGGGTGCGGCAAAAGTTCCCGTACTTTTATTGGGCATAAAATTTATTTCAAATATCTTTTTAAATTTTACAAAATCTATGAAAAAATGATATGTAAAGAAAAGAATAATTATAATAAATGTTCAAAATGCCTTCCCTTCACCCTCTCTTCCAATGCCCTCCCTTTGAAACGTTTACTGAACTTGCCCACTATGGTCGCGCACTCCTCCATAGTAATTGAGTCCCTGGCCAGTTGCAATCCCTCTTAAGTGCCTCTGTTAATGTAAATCATGTATACCTAATTCCATCCATCTTTCATTTTTTGATTCCCCCAAAAAATAATTTTGTAAATATTTCCACTCAAAATATATTATTTATTTTGTTAATTCAGATTTATTTATTAAATAGTATGTTTGTGCCTGCAGCCAGTCGTTCAGCTGGATTTTTTAATGCCAAAAGGCGCCGTTCTTCTAATAATTGCGGTCCTAATTCTTCAAAACCTAAACGTAATATAAATTAAAAATTTTAAATTGTTATCCTATCAGACCTCAATATAAGGATAAACCCATAAGATGTAAAGTCTTTCATTTGCCTGAATGAGGGATTACTTAAATGGAGTAACTTTTAGCCTCTCCCCCTCACTCGTGACCGGAGGACAATCCGTCATTGGTCGGACATCCGTCAACTCGAGGCGTATCTAATTTTTTAATATCTAAATTCATACTTTGACTGTATAATTAATTTTATTGAAAAAATTTTTCTTTAATTTAAAAAATAAATATTTATTTTTATTAAAAATTAAATAAGAACCAAAAATAAATTTTTAAAAAATATTTTCATTTTTGTCGGAAATTTAAATTTGCATTTTTTCTATAAATTGCTTTGGTTCTCTTAAAGTTTTTTTTCTAAACATGCTTCAAATGTAGAAGAAAATAATAAAAAATTTCTGTGCTTTTTATATTTTTATTATTTGCACAAGTTATCAGTTTAAGGAAATCTTTGGATATTCGGAACCGGACAGAAGAAACAAACTTAAAAACCCTAAATTGTTCGGTTTGATTCTTCGTTCCAAACTGACAAGCTTAATACTTAAAATCAGTTAGCTGAAACAAATTTAATTCAATTTATTTTTAACCCGGACTTGTTCAATCAACGTTCCTTTCTTTATCATAAACCATTCACAGAACCACCTCATTTCATAATCTTTCCCTTGCATCTGTAAATTCTAAAATATCCACATAAATCGTTGGAAAATCCACACTTATTTAACTCAACGTTCCTTTGAAAAGGATTTTTATAAATTAATAATTTTATTTTTCATTTAAATTATTCTTTTTATTCAATTAAATTTCCAAAAAACCCCCCAAAATAATTCTTCTAATAAAAAATATTTAATTTTATTCCTAAATTTAATTTTATTAAAATTTGCCAGGTGGCACAGCAATTCTTATCTCTTCAGCATTAAGTAACGGGGGCACTCTAACATCAACAACACCAACATCGATGGTTGGGGGTGGAAGCAAAAATGCAATTGCTTATTTAAAAGGGAAAAAACAACAAAAAAGTAAATGGAGAGGAGGAGGGGGAAACAATGAAGGCGTGAAATCATCCCCTTCAATTGCCGGCGTTTCTTCTGTTAATACTTTATTGTTAAATAAAAGGCATCCTATTAAACAAAAAAGAAGGTTATCTCAACACAGATTAAGCTTTGGAATGAATGGATTAAATGAAGATAATGTTAGGGAATTGCAAGGTAATGAAGAGGGGAATGAAGGATGAAGAGTCTGTTTGTCTTTAGTTTAAAATTAGAAAAAAAATATTTTTTTAATTTGTTTTTATTTAAAATATTTTTAAGTCCTTAACGAACTGAATTTTAAAAATATAGAAAATTAAAAAAATTGTTTTCCTAATTTAATTTTCTATCTAATTATTTCCCAAAAGTTAATTAAAAATTAGTGTAATTTCTTAGGATATAAGATTAATAGGTAATATAGAGATTAAATTTTAGTCTTGAATTTTTGGTTTTTATTTAATCAAGAAATAATATGGACAATTTATTATTTTAAGATAGACATAATGATGTTGTTAATAAAAATCGCGGGTTAAGCATTAACGGTTTCTCCAAAACCGAAAATCTTCGGCTTTCGGTTCAGTTTGAAACGGATAACCTTATTCTGATAACTCTTAAAAAATAAACCGAATTGTATACGTCCGAATTTTGGACGTGTCATTAAGTTCCGGACGGGTTTCTACCGCAATTTAAAAGTTGAAAGTTAAAATATAATTTTTCAGGCAATCAAACACCAATAGACTTCCCTTCCATTGTTTTACAACTAACTTCAGCCGGAAAAAAAGAGAATCGTTGCGATAGTATCGTAACAAATACAAGTATTGTCTCCCATTCACAACTTCCTTTTGGCCGTTCACTGGCCTCTACAATTACAACAACGGCGGAACCTTTTGAAGCTGTTGCCAGTTGGGGAGCTAGAAGGAGGTATTTTAAATCAGTTATGTCCTGGTTCCAAAAAATCCGACATTTCCGATCCTGGTCGGTTCTACAGTTCCTAATCCCGGTTGTTTAAAATTTATATTCACATTTTCTGAAACCGCCGGAACAAGTACATCACTCTTTTAAATAAAAATAGAAATTTCGAAGGCTATTTATCTACATAGCAGAAGTGGGTCGGAACAGTTCCCTTCCATAGTTTTACAGGAAGGGAACTGATAGTTTTATAGGAAGGGAATTTTCCGACACCTCGGACTGTGGGTCGGAACAGTCCGAGGTGTCGTAAATCGGAAGAGCCGAAATCGGAACTGGCTCAAAAGTCGGGAATCGGAATTCCGACCCACCTCTGATACATACTATTTCTTCTCTTAATTTAAATTTTATTTATTTTTTTTTTATTTAAAAATTCTCTTCAAATAAAAAAAACCTTTTTATTTATTTATTTACTAATTTTATTTAAGTAAATTAAGCTTTGTTGCTTATTTTCTTTTTTTGTACTGAATTCTGGCGCTAGGACGACCCAAATCCGATTAGCACTTCCCCCCCCCCCCCCCCCCCCCCCCCCCCCCCCCCCAAAATTTTTTTTATTTTTATTTTTTATTATTTGCCTCTTTCAATTGCTTCCTTTTTTTCTTTTTGGCTTTTCACTAAATTTTATTTAAAAATATTTTTTTTTTATTTATTTAACATTTTTTAATTAAAAATTGTGGCTAATATATATTTTATTTTAAATTTTTTGGATAGGACCGTAAATGCTCTAATTAAACCCGGCTCTAATAGAAGCCCTATATATATAATATAACTCCACCCAAATTGACTCATTTAAGAATATACACCTAGGGCTTTAATGAGAACATTTAGGGTATTTATTATTAAATTTAAAGATGTTAAAGACTTCTGATCCTTAATCTTGAAATCTTGACTAAATACATTTTTTGTTCTTTTAGTCTTGATCTTGAGCTCTTGAATCTTTTTAAATTTCCAGGAGTTGGGCATCTCTATTAGATACTTAATTTAGATTTTCAAGCATCTCTACTCTCATCAGGCCATCCCAGTCAAATCCTATTAAATCTTTAAATTGCCTATATTCGATCTACCTGTCTCTCGTTTAAACCCTTATAATCACCTTATTTTTTTCTATTTCCTTCTATCAAAATTTAATTTATTTTTATAATATTTTAAGTAATTTGATGCCAATTTGTTACAAAAATAAATTTTCTTTAATAAAATATAAAAAAATATTTTTTCTTCTTTTATTGGAGACCTTAGTAGTTTTATTTTTTACATAAAAAAAATTATTTTTAAAAATTCCTTATTTCTCTTAATTTTTTTAAAATTTAATAGGTACATTAGCCACAATTTTTAAAAATTAATTTATTATTTAAAACTTATTTACTCGTTCTTTTTAAATAATTTCTTCTTACTTTTTCAAAAACACTCACTCAACCATTCATTAATTCATTCATTTTTTATTTCTTTTATTAGCTATTTTTATTTTCAGGAAAAATCAGAATTTTTCCATTTTATTAAACCTTAAAAACTTTAATTCTTTTATTTAAAATTCCCGCTTAAAAATAATTTTTTAAATTCTTCTTGAAAAAATAGGAAGTGTTCTTTTTTAAAAATTATTATTTTTATACACATTCATAACTAAAAATTTCTTAAAAAATTTTATTAAATAAAAATTGAAAATGTTTATATTTCAGTAAATTGAAAAATTAAAAATTTTGGCAGAACCCTTCCAAACACCATTTATGAAGTTTTGTAACTTTATTAGTGTTATTTCTGTTTTGTTCTTATGTAAAGGTTCTTTGTCTTAAGTTAGGAATATTTTTATCTTTGGATATACTCTAGAACTAAGGTTGTCGGATAGTTGGAAATCTTTGAATATCGGATCCGAAGCGGAAATTTCTGGATATCCGACCCTTTTTTCGGATCCGGGTCAGACCTGGGCGAAACTCCAAATTTTTTTCGGACGAAACGAAACGAAACAAAAATTTTTAAAAATCGTTTCGTTAACGAAACGAAACGAAACAGTCAAAATTTAACGAAACGAAACGAAACAAAACGAAACATTTTAATTTCCAAAAAAATCTCAAAAAAATTAATTATTTTATTAACTATTCCATTTTAAGCATGTTATTGGGCCACTAATGACATATATGTTATTATATATTTATGTGGGACCACAAATTGTGGTCCCTTTAGCCAATTGTTGTGGACCCAATCAGTTCTTTTACCACCGATCAGAGGTGGGTCGGAACAGTCAGAGGTGTCGGAAATCGGAGGAGCCGGAAATCGGAACTGGCTCAAAAGTTGGGACTCGGAAATTAGGGACATCGGGATATATCAGGGATTAAGGGGACAGTGGGATTAAGGACGATATCGGGGAAGTAAGAGGACATCGAGGGATTGAGTGTCATATTCCCTTTAACCCCTTTAATAATCTCTCAATTAATTCCTCCAGATATTACTCAAAGTCCACCTTAATCTATGCAAATGCTCAGATATACCACATACATCCCTTTCCAGCGCCGCAGGCGAAAATTTTTTGAATTTTGGAGGACCTTAAGCCAGATTTCTTCCTTTTTTCAGCGCCGCAGGCAAAAATTTTTTGAATTGCTATCACCAAAGAGGAAATTTTTTCAGTTTTTTGGTAATATTTTGGCTTAAAAAATAGGTAATGTTTCGTTAACGAAACACATGTGTTTCGTTAACAAAACGAAACGAAACAAATTTAAAACTGTTTCGTCACGAAACAAAACGAAACAGGAAAAAACGTAACGAAACTAACGAAACAACGAAACGAAACGAAACGTTTCGCCCACGTCTGATCCGGGTCCGACAATTTTACTGCCACCCATTTGTATATTGTTTATTTTATCCCCAATTATTTGAAATATTTTAATAGATCTAAATAATTTCAATTTCATTCTAGATTCAATTTTGTCGGCCTAAATGAATTGATTTTTAAATCCATTTTTATTAATTTTCCAATGATGGTTTTGGATTCTCTAAGACCGTTGTTTATTAGCTTCTTCCTATAAATTTCGAATAAATTAACCAATTTTTTTTAAAATTTCAGAAAACCCCCTACTCTATACCAAAATATAATATATTTAGCTAATAATTTTAAAAATAACCTTTTCTCTCTCTCAATTGCGTGCTTATTTTTATTATTTTATCCTTTTTTTCTTGTTTTTCCCATTTACTCTTTTATGCAAATGGAGTGCTTACATGTCATCTTATAATGAAAAATAACTACATAAATATTTAAGAAATATTCTCCAAAAACAAAAAATTAATTTGTGTTTTTTGCAAATATTTATTTTTTGTGTGTTAATAATCCCTTTTTTTAAAATTTTAGAAAATTAAATTTTGACTTGTGATAGAAATACTTAATTATATTATATAAAAATATTTTCCCCCTTCCAACAAAATTTTCCCAAAAATTTCCATAATTTCTGTAGTCCAGAAATAATTTCAGATCCTAATTAGGGTTGGGGTTTTCGAGTCGGGCCGACGTTCGAGTCATTTTTTCGGGCCTCATTTCTATCGGACCGGACCGTCCGAGTCTTCTACGGGCTAAAATTGATGCTCAACTCGATCTTTCGGACCAACTATAATCCCACTAAACAGCAGTTCAATTAATAAAATAAATAGATGCATTAAATGTTGCTTATTCGACTTTCTGATAATTTTTTTATTTCCATAATCCCCGTGTTCTATAATTTCATTAAAGTTTAAACTGAAAACACCCCCAAAGATAAAACGTCCAAAATATCCAATTCACATTCTATTATTACCTACATATATTTTTTTAACAAATGCTCGTTATAATAATTTTCGTTCACAAGTAGAAGGTGTTCGGTCTCGTCTAATTTTTGCCTAGCCTAAAATCTCTTGTCGTTATTTCAGTCAGGTTTTAAAACCGACAATCCTCTACATATTCACATCACCCTGATTAAATAATTTTACTTTAATTTTTTATTTAAATTTATATATTTATTTAATTTTCAGGGCAGTAGATATTTCTGCACATAAAGCTTGTGCTCTTCTTATGGCTCGAATGAAGGAGCGCGAAGGTTGTCCTACACCTATGTAGGTTTAATTATTTTTAAATTATAATTAACTTTTAAATAAATTTTTATAAAAAGTTCAATTAAATAAATGTAAATTTATATATTAAATAAAATATTTTATAATAATAAAATAAATATTACTTTAAAAAAATTTACCAAAAATTTTAAAACAAATTAAAAAATTAAAAATAGACTAATATTTAAAAATAATATAAATGCTTAGCTTAATACCGAAAGTATCTTTTTAAGCCGAGAATATATAATAATTATATCAGACCTCATTTTTATCGAATCAGGCCATCCGAGCCTTTTTCGAGCCTAATATCCTTGGCCCGACTCGATTTTTAGGTTCGAGTCGGTCCATTTTGGCAACCCTAATCGATTTGTAATTGCATATTTGCTTGTGCTTCGGGCTGAACACATTCCTTGATGGTTTTATTCCATCTATCCACAGCGTGAACATATCAGATATATGTTTGTGAGAGAAATTGAGCGAAATTTTTATAAAGAATTTTTTTGAAACCCCATTATCAAATTACGAATCCTAATTGGTTTAAGCATACAGAATTTCTAGCTAAATTTCCCAATGAAAAACATTGAGATAGGTCGAAAATTAGTACTCCCCCCTGAATTAGACTCCTCCCTTAAATAATAATCCCCTTTCGGGGAGGGTTGATAAAATAGTACTCCCGGTATGGATATACGGTATTTTTTTGAAATTAAAGAAATTGCGAATAGTTTTGATTGGAGGTAGGAGTTAAATAATTACAGTTAGAGACTTTCGGTTTCACTCTACACTAGTTAAAAATTTAGATTTAGTTAATTGTTGATAAAAATTATAAAAAAATATTTTTTTTCTCGAATCTTCTTTATTCGTTTCTCTTTCATTTTTTACTATTTTTATTCTCTTCTTCAACAAATTTAAAATCCTCTTTAAAAAAAGGTTTTAGACTAGTATAATTACCAATATCATAATCATCATCATCGAACTCTTCGACTTTCTCCAATTTTATATAATCATTCAAATCCTCATAATAATCAATTACATAAATCCTTATACCCTCTCTTAATTGTGTTAAGAAGTCAATTTCGTTTTGATTTTTATAATCTGTAAATTTTTCCGAGAAACATTTTATTTTATTTTCTTCTTTAATTTTAACATAAAAATGTAATTCCATTTTTGGTTCCTTCCATATATTCGAAGACATTACTCTAATTTTAAATTTCCCCGAATTTTCAAATTTCAAACAAATATTTATATACGAAATTCCCTCCAATTCAGCACGTCGATGTTTTTCATTAATTACAGAATTGTCAATAAAATTATTTTTACCTAATAATTTACCAAATAATTTCTTCCCTTTTTCAATAAATTTTTTATTTTTGATTAATTTTCTAGGTCCTTCTGGATTGAGGAAACATTCAATTTTAATCAATTTATGGAGTCCACCTCCATGACCAAAACGGGTATCTATTCCGTTTATATTTACTTCTCTCCTTTGAAAACTTAAAAGATTATAAAGTTCATTGTTTACTTCAAAATCTATTTTAGCGTAGAAGAGTGGAAAAATTGTCAAAAGTGTCTAAAAATAAAGAAAATAAAATTTTAGTTTTCTAAATTTAAAAGCAAATTTTCTGAATTTTTATCTGTAGGGTGAAAATTCGGTTATTTATGTTTAACAAAAATAAAATATCCGACGAGGCAGGATAGGCAGGATAGCAAAAGGCAGAATAGCAATTAAAATTGATTGAAAAATGTGAACGTAATTCCGTACCGTATACGGCCGTAGTACGGTACGGTCCGATCACCTCTTACAAGAATATCTTTCTAATTTCGGTATATTAATAAAAATCTAAAGTCAATGAATACATAGTTTCTCTTTTTTTTATTTTAAGATTACCTCTCCTATACGATCATTTAATCCACAAATAAGAATTCCATACTTAAAAACAAGGTTTCGATCTCGAATTTTTAAAAATCCATAATTTTGCGCTAAACAATCCGCATTTAATATCAAGATTCCGCAAAAAGTTATCAAACACAAAAGGCAAAATGTCCGCAAATACTATTTATCTTTTACTGGTTTTTGTCCCTTCATTATAATCCCATTAAAGGTTGTTTAACAAAAATAATATTGAGAATGTCAATAGAGTTGGGTTCTCGAGTCGGGCCGACGTTCGTGTCATTTTTATCAGGCCGCCCCCCCCCCCCCATTTTTATCTCTCGGTCCGGACCGGGCCCCCAACCCTAAATCTTATCCAAAATTTGTCATTTGTAAAATAAATATATTTTTTTAATTATTTTTATTTTGCAGGTAGGGCTCTTATCTCGAATTTTTTTAAAAATCCGCAATTTTTATCTAAAAAATCCGCATTTTATATTAAAGAAATATAAAAAATACAAAAGAAAATATAAAAAAATCCTCAATATTCAAAAGTCCATAAAAATCCGCGTTGCTAATAAAAATCCGCGACGTATCAAAAAACCAAAAATGAGGAAATATCCTCACATATCGAAACCTTGCCTTAAAATAATCTATGTAATTCCTTTCAATTGTCATTTGTTTTTTTCCATTTTCACCTATAATTGCATTATTTGTGTTATATTCGTTAGTCCATGCTTGCTCATTGCAAGGATCTTGAAATATAGAAATATAAAATGAAAATTTTTTTATTTCATTTATTTCTATAACAATTTCTGTAACATATTGCTGCTGAACTTAATCTAAATTCAAATCCAATTTCAATTTTTTCAATTCCAATTTTAACAATTTAATTAAAGGATAATTAATATTAAATCCACCCAATTGAAAAACATTCTGTTTAGATTCTATCAGTAATCGTTGATCACGTTGAAGAATACAAAAGGAATGTTGAAAAATTAAAAGGAAAAAGTTTAAAAATAATAAAATTTTTAAACAAGGCATTGCCTCGGTTTTTTAATTAAAATTATTTAATTTTTTTACTTAAAGATTTTTTTAAAATAATTATTTTATTTTACATTAATGCCCTTTTTTCACTGCCCTTTTATTTGGTTGGATTACAGAGCTGTTTAGAGACAAACAAATTTTTCTAAAATCGAAATTTCGAACTCTCTCTGATCACTTATGTTAAAGGTAAACAATTTTTAAGCTCCTTACTATCTTATGAAATTAAGAAGGGCATTCACGAGAAAATAAATTTTACTGTATTTCCTTTTAATTATAACATTGTGAAATAATTTCCCGTAATCCTCTTATGTTTTAGGTTTGGGTATCCAGGGGAATGCCCGGATATTCGGATCTGAATTCCGAACCGAAAGTTTCCGATTTGGATCACAGATCCGCCACCCTGCTTGACTTCTATTTTTCAACGGTAGCACTCTCATAAATTATTTTAGATTAATAATTTTTATATTTCATTTCGGTTGTTTTGTTGTAATTTTTATTTTGACCTTCGCGTCATTTTAACATAAATAGTAAATAAATAAACTACAAACAATACTTTTCTAAAATCGAAATTTCGAACAACTCTGATCACTTATTTTAACCCTATAGGTAAACAAATTTAAGCTACTTACTATCTTATGAAATTAAAAAGGGCATTCACGAGAAAATAAATCTTTACTGTATTTCCTCTTTAATTTTATTACATTATGAAATAATTTTTTCCTTGGGTTTATTTTAATAGTTCATTTATTTGTTAGTGAAAAACCCTCTGACCCTTCGAGATCTGGAATGTCTGGGATTTTGGCTTGTCGTGAGGGGATCTTGGCATGTCAAGGTCGGGTTTCGGGTTTTCACTAAAAATTCTTAAATTAAAGCTTACATTAAAGTTTTATGATTTATTGATGCAGTAAGCACAAATAAACCAACAGTAACCACCAACAATATTCAACCATGCTTAGTGGTGGTATTTAAATTAACCATGGTATTCAAAATCGTGGTCTAACTCTATACTAATTTTTTATTAATTAACTTAAACCATTTTATACATTAATTTTTATTATTTTTTAAATATTCCCCTTTAATAGAATTTCCATCTTTTAATTTTTTTATTTTTATTCCATCCCTCAAAAAATTTTTTACTGAAAAATATTCTCAAATTGCAAGATTTTTAAAAGAAAAAACCTTCTCTGTGTTCATTTTTATTCTTATTTCCTTCTCTATTTTTTCAGGCTTTTTTCGTATTTAAATAGGTTTTTAAAGCTTTTAATGGTTTTTATATTTTTTTTAAATTTTTTAAAAGAAAAAAATTGAAAAAGAAAAATAGGTAAATATAAGAAGATATTTTTGGTATTTATTTTTTTAATACTTCACTTTATTGCAACAATTTTTCTATTTTTTCTAGAATTTTATTTTAGTAAATACCGTATAACCTGTATTAATTGCCCTCCCTCAAATAATTACCCCATCCAGTGATGGATTGAAACAATAATTACCCCCAAACAAATGCCCTAAAACACCTTCAAATTGCAAACCTCGTATAATTACCCTCCCTCGATTAATTACTCCCTCCAGCGGAAGGTCGAAACAATAATTACCCAGGGTAGTTATTAAAGGATATACAGTATTTAAATAAATAGGGAGCTGTATCAATAAAAATCAGAATCCTTTTAAAAAAGTGTTTTCCAATTTTTTCGCGACTAAAATCCGCAAATCTTTTAGTGGTTTATTAAAATTAATGCTATTTATATTTATTAATTTTCTATTGAAAATACTAAATTTCGAAAAAAATTTTTTTTGAAGAAATTTTTTAGCTTCTTTTATTTAAAAATACCTTTAATATTAATTTATCATAAAAATTTTTTTTCCTAGATGAATTTCTCGCGCATTAAAGAAAATTAAATTTTTCTTCATAAATTATTTTTCTTTTTTTAAGTAAAAGATATCTAATATTTATATTTTTTTGTTATTTTTGTTGCCATCATTCCCACGGAAAATTTAAATCTCAGAAAATGAAAGGAAGAAAATACTCTTAAAATATTTTTATTTTTTCTTTTAAGCTATATTTTATTTAAATTTACTCGATAGATTTGAAATAAAAAAATAAGAAAAACTATTAATAATTTTTAAAAATTATTTTTTAATTTTTAAATTATTTACAAACTCTTACCATGTTGTTGAAAGGAGATAAATTTCTTTCTAAATTATTACCGTATATGCTTGAATAAATACCCTGGGTAATTATTGTTTTAATCCCTCGTTGCGGGAGGGGTAATTAACAGGGAAGGAGGTAATTATTGTTTTAACTATTCTAGATTTTCTTTCATCATAAACTTAGGTAAAATTCCGTCATATCACCCGGAAACTGATTCGGACAAATGATATGTCATTCGAAAGCTCTCGCCGAGCTGAGTCGAATGACACCAAAATTAGCTTCGGGACTCACCTATGGGCCGAGATATAGGCCCTCGAAAATCGAAAAACCATAAGGGGGTGTAAGCTTAATTTGCGGTGAAAAATTCGAATATGCAAATAATAGCTCATTCGAAAGAGCTCCTCGAGCTGAGTTGAATGACACCAAAATCAACGAAATCCGACTTGATTTGACAAAGTTATGATCGTTTGTTTTAGCTCCTTACGTATGGCATCCGTGGAGTCTTTGCTGCTGTGGAAGAAGCTGGGCATTCCCTCCTCATCGATGGCAGAAATAGGATCATGTTACGGGCCCAGAACCCAGCGACCGTAGACTCCCCGCGAGGCGCGTGCCGCAAAACCCCGCGCGAAGCGCGGGGTTTTGCACAAGCGCCTCGCCGACGCTCCATAGGTTTACGTTGACCATTTTGAGCTTTTATCTCGGCTCAGAATCAAGATCTCGAGCTGATTCTGGTGTCATTCGACTCAGCTCGAGGAGCTCTTTCGAATGAGCTATCACTCAAAAAATCGAATTTTTCACCCCAAAATTGACTTGCTCCCTCCCCCCTATGGTTTTACGATTTTGGGGATTTATATCTCGGCCCTTAGTTAAGTCCCAAAGCTAATTTTTGTGTCATTCGACTCAGCTCGGCGAGAGCTTTCGAATGACATATCATTTGTCAGAATCGGTTTAAGGGTGATATGACGGAATTTTTCCTAAACTTATAAATATGGAGTAAAAGCCTCCATATGAAGGACCTCTCCAATTTAAGGACCCGTTTTTAGTGTAGTGAAAAATAGAATGGCGGCCCTTCTAGTAGAATAAATACGGTACGTACCAGGGAACGAGTCGTCCCGATTCCCGAAATCAGGAATTTGTTTTTTTGTCAGCTCATTCCCTAATAGGGAACCTATGTACGTTATTTATTAGGAAATTAATTAAATTTATTTAAAACCCCAAAAATAAATTTAAAAAAATATTTTCCAATATTAATTTAAAAAATTATTTTTTGATTTATTAAAGTGCCATGTAGTAAATATTTTTTATTAAAATAATATTTTTGTTATTTTCCCTTGAGTTTTAATTTTTTTTTATAATATATTGGAATACTTTTCATATTTTTAATATTTCTTTCATTCAGTTTCTATTTTTTTTTAATTTTTATTTTTATTAAAAATATTTTTTTTTATTTTCTAGCTCCAAAAATAGGAGAGAATTTTCTCTCCCTTATATTTTATTATTCAATTATAAATACTTTTGTTGCAACAATTTAATAATTTTTTTTTATTAAAAACTTTTTTTCCCTTTTTTGAATGTTATTTTTATTAACAACATTTAAAAATAAATATCCTGTCACATTTAAATATTTTTTTAGTTTTTTATTCAAAAAATAAAAATAATTTTATTCAAATTTTTTTCAGAAATTATTTGAATTACCTAATTGAATTAATGGAATTTTTAATTTAGTAAACTTTTTATCTTTTGGAATTGCATAGAATTTTGTCAATTTTGGAATTATATTTAGTGTCATTAGAATTTGAGAGAATTTTTTCTATTTTTTAATTCTAAAAATTTTGAAAATTAAAAAAAAATCTTTTAATTTTTTTAAATTATATTAATTAAAATTTACATTTTACAAAGAGAATTTTTTCAATTTTCATTTGCAAAATCAATAGGCTTATAGTATCTAATCCACAGATTTTTCTTTTTTTACCCAAAAAATTCTTTACAACTTTTTTCCATAAATTTTTTGTCGGTAGATTTACTATCTATACTTCTGCTATTAAATTTTAGTTTTTTAATTTTATTTTTAATTAACTAACAGCTACATATTTTCCTCAATTTTCATCAAAAATAAAAAAAATATTTTTTAACAAATTATTTTTATTAATTTTATTTTTATCCATTTCTTCCAAAAAAAGCAATAAATGGAAAACGAGGTGTATAATAATGATAACGAAGAGGAAAAAAGGTTTTTAGATGAGGAATTTGTAGAAGAGGATTGGCAGCTAAAAATCCCTAGAGAGTCTTCTCCTCCTTCCCCCATAACATTTTTTGAAAAAGAGAAAAGACTTGCTCCAAATAAAAGATCAACAAAACCAAAAATAATATATACTTCTTCTTCAATGTTAAAATATCCTTCTTCTTCTTCCAAAAGTTTTTACCAACAATTGGAGCCTTGGAAACTTTCAATGGCACCAAGTGAGTTTTTAAATAAAAAAAAAAGAGGGAATTTTTTTTGGCTATTTTTGTCTAAATATAAATGCTCTTTCTTTTAATTATTACAATTTTTTAATATACCAATTTTTGGAATTTATAATTTATTTTGGAAATTGACTTTCTCTGAGGATATATTTTAATGGGTACACCCCAATGTATCGCGAGGCCAATCAATGGACCGCAGAGAGACCTCGTTCAGAATTGCCGAATTCGGGACATCCTGGTATGGCTCGATCAGCTTGTCGAGGCGCTTCGAACCATACCAAAGCGTCCCGGATTCGAAAATTCTGAACCAAGTAATAGCTCGGCGGTGGGTACACCCAAATGCACCTTTTAATTAAAATTGACTAGATTTCAGAATTTATAATTGTAAATTCTGAGTTATAATTTCTTTTATTTGTTACAACTTTTAATGTACTAAAGTTTAATTGCTGATTTTATTAAATTCTGATTTTAATAAATTCTGATTTTATTAATTCTGATTTTATTAATTTCTGATTTTATTAAATTCTGATTTTAATAAATTCTGATTTTATTAATTCTGATTTTATTAATTTCTGATTTTATTAAATTCTGATTTTATTAATTTCTGATTTCAATAAATTCTGATTTTATTAATTTCTGAAATAATTTATTCTCAAGCTTTTCGAAACTTTATTCTGTTTTCATTATTATCAGAATTTATAAACAATTACAATTTGTAAATTCTGATTTGTAATTTTTTTGTATTTTCCCCCCTAAATTCTGATTTTTCTTTTAATTAAATAAAAATATCCACAGATCTTTTCCCGACACCAATATCACCACAACCCTTAACTCCATTGGATAACCAACGACTTTTTAATGAAGGAGAGGAAGAAGAGGATTTATTAATTCAACATCGAAATACTTCCCCAGTACATGTAGATGCTTTAAGGGATTTAACTATTACAATGCTGGGCCCTGCTGTTGGAGGGTATTTTTTAAATAAAATTAGTTTTGATAATTTTGTGTGTTGAATTATGGTAAATTGGATATTTATTTTATAATTTTTTGAGATTATTTTTTATCAAAAAAATTTTTTAATCAAGAAAATATTAAGTATGCATGAATCATTTAATTTTTTATTTAAATGTAAATAATTTAAAGTTTAATTCATATAATATAAATTAAAAATAAGTAAAATACTTAAATTAGGTATGTGTGTTCGGGTCTGCGTTTTACGATAAAATTTTAAAATAATAATATTTATAAATAAAATATAAATAAATGGTTACTTATACATATTTAATAATTTTTTAAATAATTGCACTATTTAATATTTGGATATTTTTTAATACCATTTTTACTCTCAACAATAATGATTTACTTTTAGTTGACTTTTACAATTTTTAACTTTATTATTTTTAAATATTTTTGTTTTTTTTTGTAATTTTTTAAATAAATTTTTCCACAATAAATTACTAGTTAGGACATTAAAATGTCGCGAAAAATCCAAAAAAAATATTTTTTCCTGTCAATATAAATTTTTCTTAAAACAAAACAATTTACTTACCTTTCACTTCCAATTTATAATTTTCTTATCTTCTTATTTTTTTTATTTTTTAATTGTTTTTACTACTACATACCTACTTATCTTCACTCAATCACCAAAAATTACTTTATTTTTTTTCTCTCAAAAAATTTATTTTTTCCATAAAATTCCCAAAAATTCTTTCCAATTTTTTCTAAAAATATTTTTAATTAAATAAAAATGAATATTTTTAATATTATTTTTGCGGATAATAATTATGACTATAAGAAAGCATATGCGCAACCAGGGAGACTTCAACTTTTGTATTATACTTATTTATGGAGAAGAAGAGATAGGTAGATCTACATATTTTAATTAGTATTCCTCAATTAATTAAATTCTGCTTTAGAAATTCTTATTTGAAATTCTGATTTATAAATTTTGTTTAGAAATTCTGTTTTGTAAATTCTGAATTTGAAATTCTGATTGTAAATTCTGATTTAGAAATTCTGATTTTTTATTTCGATTTGTTAATTCTGAATTAGAAATTCTGATGTGTAATTCTGATTTTTAATTATAATTTTTAAATTCTGATTTGTATATTCTGATTCAGGAATTCTAATTTGTAAATTTTTATATAATTTACAAATCAGAATTTAATGTTAATTCTGAATTTTAATTATAATTTCTTTTTTTCTTATTCTGGTCTGAAAAATTCTGAATAAAAATTCACAAACCTCAATTCTAGTTTATAAATTCTGATATTTAAATTCTAAATTATTTTCTGAATTGTAAAGGTTTTTGTTTAAATATTAATTCTGTTTTACCTATTCTGAATTTCTAAATACATATTTCTTGGTAAATTGCAGATTCCCTTCTGTAATTTTTTAATATTTTAATAATTTTTAAAATTAAATTTAAAAACTAATTTTTTAATTTATTTTATACTTAACAATTTAGCTTTTAAAAATTTATTTTATTTCTCAACTTTATTTCAAAAAAATTTTCCTCCTATCCTCTTTTCACACCTTCTTTCTATCCTTTTCACACATCTCTCTTAAAAAACTACTTTTCAAAACAAATTAATTAAAAAAATAAAACAAATAATAAATAAATAAAGAATTTATTTATTTAACATTTTTTTAAATTTGTCGAAATTCAATCTTTTATTAAATTTCCCTTCTAAAAAATTTTTTTTCTTTTCTTTTTAACTAAATTTTTCAACTTTTCCTCACCCTTAAATTTATTTAAAAATTTAAAAATGAATCGTTATTGTCGGCATCATTCCCCTCGCCCCAAATTGTCCAAAAAACGTCAAAAACAACAAAAATATCCCTTAAAAATTGGGACATTAAATAAAAAATATAAAACAAAATTTAACTCTAATAAAATAAATAAAAAATTAAATTATTTTTTAAATGACAAAAAACATATAGAAGAACGGTCTCGAATATTAGAATTAAAAGATTCACTTGAACAGATTTATTTAGCTTTTATTTGGAACAGAAAATGGTAAAATTATATTATTTTCTTAATATTAGAATATTTTTAAAATTATGGTCTGAATTTTTAATAATTTATAATTAAGTCTGCTTTCCATATTATTTAAATAAGAAAGAGTTTAGCAAAAGTTTAGCCACCGGGCAGGATTCGAACCTCCAGTTATTCCTAGGCCTTTCGCTCACCACATACTTAAATTGCTCTAGGTGAATCATCCTTAAAATATAAAATCCAACCTAAGTTTAGTAATTATCTGATTGATTTTTACCTATATTATAAATAATTCTGATTTATAATTTTCTGGGTTTCAATTACCAGGATTGTCCATACCAGGGATGGGTCTGTTTGAGAAAAAAGTCGAGTCGGGGTTCGGGTCGGGTTTGATTTGTAAATTATTTTTTAAATTTTCTATTTATTCTGGAACTTAAATTAATTTTCCAAAATTTTGAGTTAAAAAATTAATTTCTCTCTAAATTCTGATTTTTAATTTTCCTTAGTTATCTAATAATTTTAAATTATTATATTTTAATTTAGAATTTCCTATTAAAATTGTACATATATTAAATTTAAGTAAAAATTTATCACAATCTAAAAATACTTTTTAATTAATATATATTATTTTACAAATCTTTTTATTTCCATTATAAACCAAAACAAAAAATAGTACATAAATATATATGTAAATACCCCGCAGGCTGTTTTTGGTGCTTTTAACGGCTCATAGCTTTAAAGTTAAACAAAAAAAACAAGCAAAAAAGCGTTACTTTTTACTTAATCCTTTGCTTTTATTTATTTTTTTATTCTATTTTTACTTAGTAATTTTAAATATTTTATTGGAAAATTAATTATTGTGTTCTATAAAAATTAGAATAATAATTAATTCCAAGGCTCTGATTCGTATTTATTTTAGAAGTAAAGTAAATACAAATCGGCCCTTATACTTATTAAATTTTGAAAATGTATTTATTTGGAAGTAAGAAAATTAAATGGACTTTTTAGTTAAAAAATAAATTTAAATGATATTTAAATTACCGTATTTTCTCTAAAATAGGCCCCCCCTCCAAAATAAGCCCCCCCCCCTCTAAAATAAGCCCCCTCTAGAGGTCGATCGAAAAAAATAAGCCCCGGGGCTTATTTTAGAGAAAATACGGTAGTTTAAAATCTCTTGTAGCATTTGTAGCATTCTTAATAGGGTTGTCGGTTCTGGACCGACCCCAAATCCTCGGTTCGGTTCTTCGGTTCGGTTTCGGATATCCAAAGAATTTCCAGGAACAGACAACCCTAATTCTTACATATTTTCGGAAATTCTCTTTTTTTTTGTATTTAAAGTTAAAATTTTTTCAATCGGAGCCTTAATTAAAATTCCAATATAAATTTTAAACGAAATTTAATTATAATTTCTTTTCCCATCTTTACACAAAATTTTTAAATATTTTGTAATTATTAAATATTTTATTTTTTTTTGGTTGCAAAATGTCTTCCTTTATTTATTAAGTATATAAAAAATATATTTGCAGCATATTTTTCTTTTTTTTCTTGCCATCATTGACAGCCTCCTTCCCCCTCACCCACCAACTAACTAACCAAAAACGTCAATGCCCCTGGGCGCTCATAAAGCAGTAGAAAAAGGTTCGATTCCACTCATCCAAGAGCTTTATACACAATTTTTTTTCTTGCAAAAAAGGCGGCATATAACATTTCTTTTATAGAAAAAAAAAAGAAAATTTTCTAGTTTTGTTTCATTGTTTGTGTCAATACATGGGAGAAGATTAATGTTAAAGTAGTTGCTAGTTGCCTTCACAAACTATCAATTAGCGTTTTTCTTTCAAAAATTATTTTTTTTATTTTTAAATTGACTTTAAAATTTTATTTATTATTTTAACAATTTTTTTTGTAATTATTAATTAAAATATGTATGTGTATTAGATATCCTTCAGAATTCTAAATAGGGAGACATAAACGGAAGAAATAACATCCCTATTGTATATGGCGATAATTCTCTTGAAAATTCGTCCCCAAATTTCTCTTTTAGATACTATATGTAGTTTTAATTAAAATTTAAAAAATTATTTTATTTTTAAATTCGTATTTTTAGGTCAATGAAGGATATTAGCCATTTTTTAGTTCAAAATATTTAATTAGCGAGTTATTTAGCGATTTAAATTTAAATTATGTATTAATTTATACTTTTTAATATTTTCTGATTTTTTAATCTATTTAATTTATTTACCAAATCCAAATAAATTTTAAAAAATTTCCATTAAAAACTCGACAATAAAAATATGCCAAATTACATATTTTTAATAAATAAATTTTTTTATTTTTTTTTCAAAGTGAAACAAACAAAACTAAAGAGAATTGCCACTTAAAAACAAATAAACATAAATATTATTCATTAAAAGATTTTTTTTATTTTCAAAAACTTTTAATGTAGAAATATTATTTTTGGATTTTCTTCCTAGTAATTTTATGTACAATATGTATAAGTCCGGAAAAATCCCAAGAAAGGTATTGAGTCAAGACCAAGAGTCTTGGAACTCTTTATAAAATAGGTTGGATATTTAAATTTAACTGTTTAATTGTAAAATATTAATATCTAAATATTAGGTTAATTTATGACTAGTATTTAGTTAAGTTACTAGGGATAACTACTACCCCAATTTGGAAGTTAAATCCAAAAAATATAAGAATTAATTTAGCAATTAAGCTTCAATTAAACTAAGCCATTTAATAAATTTATTTTTTTTCAAAAAATGTATTATTTCGTGCCAAATACACTCATAAGATATATTTTTATTTTAGACTATCTAAAGCTTTAATATTTTTTTTATTTTTTATTTTTGATATAATTTTATTTTTATATTTTTTACTTTTTTTATTTTCATCATATAATGTTTGTAGTATGTTTTTGACAAATAAAATTCTTTTTTGACTAAAATAAAGATGATGAGTAGGCGCCGTTCCCGTGCCGGCTCTTTAGCGCATTTAAATCCTAGCCCTACAGCTAGCGGCGGATATTCAAATTTGAGAAATTCCTCGACAAAAATGCATCATATAGGAATTGATCAAATTGCAAGGTTTGGAAATTTTGGGGAAATAAATTTAGTAAATTAATTTTTAAAAAATATTTTTTGTTGATTTTTATACCTTAGATAAGCATTTATTTCTAACTTTTCTACAATATTTTAAATTTATATTTTTTGAGTAATTTTGTTATGTTTATTAATAATATTAAATTATTATTTTTATTTTAATAATTTTTTTAAAATAAATTTAAAAATAAAAATTTTTAAATTTTTAAATATTTTTTACGTAAGTTTTGGGAAATAAATTCAAATTAATTGTTAAAAAATATTTTTGTCTGATTTTTATTTTTATTAGAAATTACTCTACAAAAATAAATACAAAAAATACATTTAATATTAAATTAAATTTTAAAATAATTAAACTAAATAAATTATTAATTAAATAATTAAAAACTAAAATTTGTTAACAAAAATTCAATTAAATATTTTAAACTTATTAAAATTTTTGAAATTTTTATTAATTTTTTTTATCCAACTTAAGGTTAGCGGCAGAAGAAGCACGAAAAGAACAGCAACGACAGGCACAGGAAGGATTTGGTGCTATTGGGAGGAAATCGGGTGGATTGGGGGGAAAGGAAAAGGTGTTTATTTATTAATTAAGTTAAATCAGAATAAATAAATAATTCTGATTATTTTTCATCAGAAAAAATCAGAATTATTCTCTGGGTTGTTCTGATTTTAACTGGTAATTGTATATAAAATACACCAAAATTATTATCAGAATTATTCTTAATTATCAGAATTATTCAAAACAGAATCTTTTATTTTTGTGTTTTGTTTGTATTTTTTTAGCAATCAGAATATTTCTTTTAACCCAGAAAATAGTTTAATTTCTGGTCCAAATATTATTTTAATTTTTTAATTAGGGCCCCTCATCATTGTTCATCTTCAGCGAAGAAAATATTATTCGACGCAATGCGTAAATTATAAAATTTTTTTAAAATTATTTAAAATTTTTTAGCAAAGCTATTATTGAATGGGGACCTTTTGAATTTTTTATTCTTGTAGGCTATTTAGATTTTTAATTTTTAATTGTTTTAAAAAATAATTTTTAAAGGTTACAATTATTTTGAATTGTGTTGTACTTGCTATGGAGCAGCATTTACCAAAGTATGTAAATACTAAGGCTTTGATTTTGGGGGTTACTTAGGAGATGGGATGTGCGTAAAGCACGAAACCCGGCTTTTTTCAACATATAAGCTTCAACGCCCAAAAATCACAGTCTTGGTCAAGCCTTGAGTTGAATTTTTTATAAAATTGAGTCAAAATTAAGATTATTTTCTGATTTAAGAATTAGTATCCCTATTAAAAATCTTACGAAAATTAGCCAATACATACACGACATTGAAAATTATTTAATTTTACACTTGTCCCCACCCAGTGTCCGAATTTAAAATAATATTTTATTGAAAATTAATTATTTTATAGGAACGACAAAAAACCAATGTCAGAAAAATTGGTTAGTTTTTAACTGATTAATTTTCTAACAAAAAAATTCAAAAATTTCCTATTCTTTTTAGGAGAAGACAGAGCCAATATTTATGGCCATATTTTGTATTGAATGTGTATTAAAAGTTATAGCATTTGGTTTTGTTATGCATAAAGGATCTTATCTAAGATCTGGATGGAATATTATGGATTTTATTGTTGTTGTTACTGGGTGGGGAATTTTTTTTGATTTTTATGGAACAATATATCAGAAATATTTTGTGTTTATTTTATTTTTCCGATCTCTATTATATACTACATAGATAAACACTCTTGATAATAGCTCATAATATTTATCTTATTATAATATACCCAATCATGATTATTAAATGATTATTACAAAAAATATAAAACTAAAATAATTATTCTCTCCTCAGTTTCTCAAAAAAAAACTTTTTTACAATTTAAAGAGTCCTCACAATGATGCCTTTCTCTCCATCTGGCGGTGATAAATCTGAAGGTGTTGACTTACGAACATTAAGAGCTGTTCGAGTATTAAGACCTTTAAAACTAGTTAGTGGAATTCCTAGTATGTTTTTTTTCTTTAAATAATTTGAAAATTAAAATTTTAATTAAAAAAGGTTTACAAGTTGTTTTAAAATCAATTTTATGTGCAATGGCACCCCTCCTTCAAATAGGCCTTTTGGTGCTTTTTGCTATTGTTATTTTTGCCATTATTGGATTAGTAAGAAAAAATAATTTTTTAATTAAATTACAGTTAGCCCTCTATATAATAGACACTCAATACTAGATACTCTCTATTTGAGATACTTTTTAAAAATTTAGTTAGCTGTCTAAGTAGGGTTATTCTCCGTAGGGAAGGGAGCCTCTGATCGAGGACTGGATGATTTCCAAAAAGTGAAATTCCCTAAGTCGAGGACAGGGAACAACTCATTGTAATGAGGTCCAACTGTGTTTGAATTACATAACAAACAAAAAATAAAAATTAATTTTTTAAAGGAATTTTATTCCTCTGCCTTCCATGCCGCTTGCTACAATGAATTTGGGGAAATTGTTAATTTAAGTGAAAAACCCTTTCCTTGTTCTAATAAATCTGCCTCTACAGGAGCTTATAATTGTGATGTGGTAAAAGAAATTTTGAAAAGACTTCTCTAAAAAATTTCTTTTCCAAGCCTGGTGCTATTTGTTTAAGTCAATGGATTGGTCCAAATTATGGAATTACTTCCTTTGATAACATTGCCTTTGCAATGATTACAGTCTTTCAATGTATTACTATGGAGGGGTGGACAACAATTATGTATTATGTGAATATTCTTATTTAATTACCTTAATTTTACCTTAATTTAATTTAAACGCCTAAAATTATATCACAAAAAAGCTTACAACCCGTAAATGTTCTAATAATTACTATTACAATTATTGTTTCGATCTTTCGCTGTAGGGGGTAATTAATAGAGCGGGGGGTAATTACTTAAGAGAGGGTAATTAATAGAGCATTTATGTTAAATGTCAATCTAAAAATATTTAGAAATCAAGACCACGTCTTGAACAGTTCTAACATATTTTCCAATAGTTGGATAGTGTTTTCCCGGAATTTTTTAAAATCTTGATAGAGCAATCCATCCTCTTCACTTAACATTTTTATTTTTCAAAAATATTTCTTAATTATTTTGTCAGACAAATGATTCATTGGGAAGTACTTACAATTGGGCATATTTTATTCCTTTAATTGTTCTTGGTTCTTTTTTTATGCTTAATTTAGTTCTTGGTGTTCTTTCTGGTGAATTTGCTAAAGAAAGGTTTTGAAAAAATATTTTCTGAAAAAAAGTTTCTTTAAAGAGAAAGAGTAGAAAATAGAAGAGAATTTTTAAAACTTCGTAGAATGCAACAAATTAATAGGGAATTGGAGGGGTATATTGAATGGATATTTGCGGCTGAGGATGTTATTTTACAAGAAGAGAGGACAACGGATGAAGAAAGGGTTACTATTATGGAAGGTAGAAATTCTTTTTTGGATTTTTATGAGCTGCTGGAATTACTCATAAATACTTTATGTGCTAGATGTTCACAGTAGGGGTGTGCCATTTCGCCTTTCATATTCATCTTTTGCCATATTTTCGCCTTTTTTGGACTTACACCTTTTATCATTCATGTTCCGCTTTTTAAAATCTATTTCGGCACACCCGTGGTTCCTACTATCCACTAAAAATAATGAATTAGGGGGTTATCAACTCCATAGGAAGAGTATATGGGTTGAGATCAGTGCTGGATATACATAGTTCTGGGAGCTAGCTTCCGGATAGGGGTTTTCAATTTTTTACTAATGTTTAAATATGTACAAAGTTAAGCTCACTTTATAATCATGATATTCTCCCATTTTGAGTTTTCCGCAATTAAACAGTTTCTATAATAAAATTATTTAAAGCTCGTCGCCGTGCCAATAAAATGATACAGAAAGAAGGAGGTATAGGAAAACAAACAAGTGTGGAAACTGAAGAAGAGGAAGAAGAAGAAGATGGGGAAGAGTATGATAATGATCAAGATGATGATTTAGTTGTAGATAATAGACTTGGAAATAATAGATTGGGTGCTGATACAATGTAAGTGGAAATTGGTTATTAAGAATAATAAAAGACTTAATCCCGAATTATTCTATTAATTAATAATAAAATTAGTAAAATATCTAAATAAATAATTAAAACATCTTACAAATATTAATAAGGCTCCATTGCACTAGAAAAATCAAACGTTAATAAGATGACTTAATCCAAGGGATGGGTTGGGTTACCCAACATACATTTTTCTACCTGAAATCTGTGCCAATTTTTTTCTCAACTCGACCCACCTCTAACGTACTATTTAGGTCCAACTTAGGAAAAACTTAGATAATTCTGGCAATAAAAAATTTCTGTTAATTATTTTATAGTTTTCCTGGTTTCTAGGTACATCAATTCACATACTCTTCCAATTCGAGGACGTATAGATTCTTCTGCTGATGTTGGGTAATTTAAAAAAATTATTGTTAATTTAATTTTAAAAAAAATAAAGAAAGAAAATGACATTTTTATTCTTTTCTTCCTCCTTTTGGCATAGAAAAATGCGCCGTATCCGTGTTTGTTTAAGACATGTTGTTAAATCACAAATTTTTTATTGGAGTGTAATTACTCTTGTTTTTTTAAATACTGTTTGTGTTGCTTCTGGTTTGTAATTATTTAATAATATGTAGATAAATTATTTATGTAGTCAGGGTCCTATTTTAATTGTCCGCAGATTCCATGGCTCAGAATTTGTTCTGTGCACAGAACAATTAAAATAGGCACCAGAACACACTTTAAGGGCACCTTCGGGGATGGTAACTTTGTACCTTACAATAAGGTTATATTAAATAGAATGTAGTGGGTAACCTAAAAACTCCCTACAATTAAATAGGGGTACCACTTACTCATTCCCCCTATCAAACGGCGCCCTTAATTAAAGTATCCTAGTGGTTTATCTCCTTTGTGAGGTCCTTATTATTCGTATGTAAATTATTTAAAAAATTATTTTTTAATTTTGATTCCCCCTCTATTTTTAATTATTTTTGAAATTAAAAAAATCTAATTTTTAGAACACTATGGCCAACCTGAATGGTTTACTGAATTTTTAAGTATATAATAATTACAATTTTTAAAATAATTTTTAAAAATTTTCTAGAATATGCAGAATTCACTTTCCTTGCAATTTTCATTAGTGAAATGCTTATTAAAATATTTGCAATGGGTTATAGAACATATTTTACATCCAAGTAATTTTTAGATAACTGTCTTGTATATGAATCCAAAAATATTTAATTCCGATTTTTGAACCTATGACCAATGGGATTTGGATAGGGATATCACTAGTCACTCATATCCCTCCTCGTGTTTAAGAAGCTTAAATCAAGTAAAAGTAAAAGCGGGGTAAAAGTTTAATCCCGGGCAAGCTTCGATTCTGAGACCTGGCATTTATTGCTAGTCGCTTTTGCTCAACACGTACAGGTGCTCTACCAACTGAGCGACCATGAACTCTTTAATAGATCTTAGACCCATGCATAGTGAGCGTTTTAAATGCTAGCCAGCTGGATCTTTCACTTACATAAATTAACTAAATTTTTTAAAACAAAAATTTTTATAAAGATTTAATCGTTTTGATTGTATTGTTATTGTTGGGTCTGCTATTGAAGTTGTTTGGGCAGAAGTAAAAGGAGGATCTTTTGGGTAAATTCGAAAAATAATTTATTTCAATTTCGAATTAAAGTATTTCTGTTCTTCGAGCACTCAGACTTCTCAGAATATTTAAATTAACTTCATATTGGTTAAGGTAAATAGAAATTTTCTGTCAAGAAATTTTTCTTAAAAAAAATTTTTAAGCCTTCGAAATCTGGTTCGATCATTGTTACATTCAATGCGTTCAATTATTTCACTTCTTTTCCTTCTCTTTCTTTTTATTGTTATTTTTGCATTGTTGGGAATGTAAAGATTTAATTTTAAAAATAAAAATAAAAAAATATTTTAAAGGCAATTATTTGGTGGCAAATTCAATTTTCAAGTGTTTAACTTAAATTTACTGTCTTTAATTAATTAAAAAAATTTTCAGAATTATCATCCTTATACTCATTTTGATACATTTCCTATTGCATTAATTACTGTCTTTCAAGTAATATTTTATAATCCGAAATCCAAACTTCAGTCGACGGATTCTGGGGAATTCCCCGATATCTTAATCCACTACTAAGTCAAGTCTATAAGACAGCAACTAAATCAGTTACTCTTCAATTTAGGATACTTTTAAATTACCATAAGGATGAGATAAAAATAATACCTCCTTTCTAGGTTTTTCTTCGTTCATAAGGTTGTCCTCGTAGTGAGTTTCGATTAATAAAATCGGGCGGGGACATGATCTCACATAAATTTTCGCTGATCGTTCTAGTGATTCTTCGGTATTTCGCTCTAGATTTATCAATCTTTTCAAATCCTTTCTCTAATAATTTTTACAAAAATTTTCCCATCCTCCAGATATTAACTGGCGAAGATTGGAATGAAGTTATGTATTTAGCAATTGAATCTCAAGGGGGTATTTATGGTGGTGGAATGGTTTATTGTATTTATTTTATTGTTCTCGTACTTTTTGGAAATTGTAAAAAATAATTTAAAGAAAAATATTTTGAAAATCAATTTTAGACACATTATTAAATGTTTTCTTGGCTATTGCTGTAGATAACTTGGCTAATGCACAAGAATTAACAGCTGCTGATGAAGTAGGAAATAGATATTTTTTTCTTTTTCATCGAGTCGTTTCGATGATGAGTCGACGATAATGATGTCGATGTCCTAATATATCGATATCGTAATGAATTGCGATTCCCGTGAATTAATGATCGCCAAATTTTTTGAATAGAATTATAGTGAATTCAAGATCCAAGTATTGAAATTAAAAGAACAAAAATTTATAAAGAATACAATTTTTCTTTTAAAAATTCATTTTAAGTTAATTGAGAAGTTAATAAAATTTATAAATTTCATTACCCTATCAATAATTATTTTTAAAATTCTCATTTTTATTATTAAGGCAGATGAAAAGGCTAACGAAATGTATGACGAAGAAGACGAATCTTTGGGTGAAAAAATTTAATTTTTAAATAAAAAATATTTAAAAATTTTATTTTGAAGGTTTTGATGAAAGAGATTTAGAAATAGGTGCTGGTATTGATGTTGAATTAACTAGAGAATTGGATGGTAAAAAATTAATTGAAAAGAAAATAATTTAAATAAAATTAAAAGATGAAGAATTTGATGAAGAGGACAGCCCATTTGGCGGTCCAAAACCAATAGTTCCTTATTCTTCAATGTTTATTCTTTCACCAACTAATCCGTTCCGTTGCCTTGTACACAGCGTTGTAGCTACAAAATATTTTGAAATGGTTTTGAATTTTAGTTTAAAAACTTTTGTTTTAATTTACAATAGTAAAAGATTAGACCCAGGCAGGTATGGATCCATGTTACTCCCCTGGCAATTTATTGCTACGGGGGTGCTCTACCGATTTAGACCTGGGGCGCTTCTTTTACCTATTCTTTTAATATAGTATCTTAAACCCCAGACTAATAAGCAGTTTAAATGCTAACCAGCTGGATTTCCCATACTTTCAATAATTATATTTTAGGTTGTAATGGTTGTAATTTGTGCTTCGAGTATTTCTCTTGCAGCGGAAGACCCTGTGGATGATGAAAATCCTCGAAATAAAATTTTACAATATTTTGATTATTGTTTTACTGGGGTTTTTGCATGTGAAATGTTATTAAAGGTGAAATAAAAATTATATTTAATAAGTTAAGAAGAAATTTAAACTTTAGTTGATTGATCAAGGAGTTATTTTACATCCAGGTTCCTATTGTCGTGATTTTTGGAATGTTTTGGACGGCGTTGTTGTTGTTTGTGCTCTTATAGGATTTGCATTTTCGTAATAAAAATATTTTTTTAAATTAATTATTCAATTTTCAACAAAAAATATTTTTTGATATTAAAATTTTAAGCGGAACATCTGGCGCTACTGGGAAAAACTTGAGCACAATAAAATCATTGAGGGTACTTAGAGTGTTGCGTCCACTAAAAACAATTAAAAGAATCCCAAAACTTAAAGCTGTATTCGATTGTGTTGTTAATTCATTAAAGGTTTTAACTTGATGGGAATTAATAAAACTAACTTCCAAATTTACATAGAATGTCTTCAATATTCTTATTGTTTATTTTCTTTTTCAAGTGAGTTATTTTGACTTAGTAAATAAAAAACGTTTTAAATAAACCTGGAATTGTAAATGAAATACATTTTTTAATAAGCTAGTATTTTTTTAAAATTTTTTTTAACCATCGGTTGGATTTTCTCGTACGTCCTTCGTCTTCACGTTTCGATTTGGCACTAGACTTGTTATGCTGAATTTTTAAGTTGTATTTTTAAAAATGTGTATTTGTGATTATAGTTTTAAGTAAACTTGGAATTGTAAATGAAATACAATTTTAAATAAACTTGGAATTGTAAATGAAATACAATTTTAAATAAACTTGGAATTGTAAATGAAATACAATTTTAAATAAACTTGGAATTGTAAATGAAATACAATTTTAAATAAACTTGGAATTGTAAATGAAATACAATTTTAAATAAACTTGGAATTGTAAATTAAATACAATTTTAAATAAACTTGGAATTGTAAATGAAATACAATTTAAATAAACTTGGAATTGTAAATTAAATACAAATTTAAATAAACTTGGAATTGTAAATGAAATACAATTATAAATAAACTTGGAATTGTAAATGAAATACAATTATAAATAAATAATCAAACTTTTTGTGTTTCATTTACAATTACAACTAAATACAACTTTTATTTGCAAACCAGAATTTGTAAAATAAATTAAATTATAATTTCAGTTTATTTTTGCTGTCATTGCCGTCCAGTTGTTCAAAGGCCGTTTCTTTTACTGTACAGACCGAACCAAACGATTTGCTTCTGAGTGTCATGGCCAATATTTTGTTTATGATTCCGGGGTCTGAGAAAAAATATTTTTTTCCTTTTAATTTTAATTTAGAATTATTTCCCACGTGTCGAAACAAGAGAATGGCGTCTCAGGCCTTTTAATTATGACAATACCCTCAATGCTATGTTGACACTTTTTGTTGTTACAACTAGCGAAGGTAGAGAATTTCTGTTCCTTTTTTATAAAAAAAATCTTTTAAAAAAAGGTTGGCCAGGTATTCGACAAAATTCTATGGACACAACATTCGAAGATCAAGGCCCCCAACCTTATTATCGTGTTGAAGTAAAAATATATTTAAATTTGTAATTTTTAAAATTACAATTTTACAAAAGGTTGCACTCTTTTATGTAATGTTTTTCATTGTCTTTCCCTTTTTCTTTGTTAATATTTTCGTTGCCTTGATTATTATAACCTTTCAAGAGCAAGGAGAGGCTGAACTTTCAGAAGGGGATTTAGACAAAAATCAGGCATCTTTTTTAATTTTAAATTAATAAATAGTCAAATTAATTTAAGAAGCAATGTATTGACTTTGCCCTAAATGCAAAACCCCGTTCCCTTTTTATGGTAACAAAAATTATTTTTTTCAAAATTTAATTAAATTTAGCCGGAAGACAAAAATTCTATTAAATATCGGATTTGGCGTTTAGTTACTTCCACGCCTTTTGAATATTTTATTATGGCAATGATTGTGTTAAATACTTTAATTTTAATGATGAAATATCACGGTATTTTATTTTTAAAAATTTTTAGGAATTTGTAATTGCAAATTAAAATTATAATTTATAATTGTAAACAAAATACAATTTTTAATAAACTTGGAAATGAAATACATTTTAAACAAAGTTGAAATTATAAAGAAATACATACTTTTTAAATAAACTTAATTGTAAATGAAACACATTTATAATAAACTTAAAAATACAACTGAAATACAATTTCTCAATTTTTAATAATTGTAAAACTTAAAGTAAAACTTGAGATTGTAAATAAAATACATATGTAATAATAAACTTGAAATTGTGAATAAAATTTATTTTTAAGGTAATTCTGACACTTACGAGAAAGTTTTGAGTAAGTATATTGTAATTTTTAATTATTAATAAATAATTTTAAAAAAATTAATTTATTTAATTAAAAGAATAATATTAATTTAAAAAAATAATTTATTTTTATTTACATTTAATTTTATAGGAATATTTAATACTGCATTAACGGCTGTTTTTACCGTCGAATCCATTTTAAAAATTTTGGCTTTTGGCGTTAGAAATTATTTTAAAGATGGATGGAACAGATTTGATTTTATCACTGTTGTTGGGTCTATAACTGATGCGGTCCCTTTCTCAAAAAAATATTTTTTCTAAGAATTTTTTTAAATTTTTCAGTTAGTTACTGAATTTGGGGGCCATTTTGTTTCGTTAGGCTTTTTACGCCTTTTTCGGGCTGCCCGTTTAATTCGCCTTCTTCAACAAGGATATACAATTAGAATACTTTTATGGACTTTTGTTCAATCATTTAAAGTAATTTTTTGAATTTTTAAATTAAAAATTAAATTTACCATATAGGCTTTACCTTATGTTTGTTTGTTAATTGGAATGCTTTTCTTTATTTACGCTATTGTTGGAATGCAGGCAAAAAATTACTTTACTTTTTAAAATGTTCAGAAATTTTTTTAAAGGTTTTTGGAAATATTCAACTTGACCCAACCACAGAAATTAATAGACACAACAATTTTCAGTCCTTTTTTAATGCTGTGATACTTCTTTTTCGGTATATTAGTTTCTATTGTATTCAAAATTCGTCTCCCGTATTCAATCATCATTTCTCACCGGGGATGGGCGGAGGTTGACTGAGAGAGACTGAGACCAAACCCAAGACTAAACCCACTACAACCCCCGTCCCCTTGAAGCAAGACCGGGGTCCTTCACATGACGTGATCGTAAGTGTTGAACCCTAATCTTTATTTGTTCTGATAAATAAAAATGTTTTATTAGAAACTAAAAAATTGCTTAAAAAATAAAGTTGCGCAACTGGCGAGGCTTGGCAAGAAATAATGATGAGCTGTAATGGAGGAAAACAATGTTCAAAGATAACTGTTGCAACAGCTACAACTACCGCAACCTGTGGAAGTCAACCTATAAGTATTGCTTATTTTACTTCTTTTGTGTTCCTTTCTTCTTTTTTGGTAATTTTTAATTTAATAAAAATTATTTCACTTCACTATCAGATAAATCCTTGAAGTTAAAAAATCTTATAAAGTTAGGGAGTAGGGAGTATATCACTTAGAGTGAATACATCGCATAGAGGGAGTATATCTATTAAGGGGTATATCTAATATTCAACCAAAGTTTAAAAAATAATGCTTAAATTCGTAGAGGTATGCCTTATAGTGAGGTTAGACAAATTAATTTCTAAAAAATATATTATATAATAAAATTTTTAAAGATGCTAAACTTATTCGTTGCTGTTATTATGGATAATTTTGATTATTTAACGAGGGATAGCTCTATACTTGGACCTCACCATTTAGATGAATTTATACGTGTATGGGCTGATTTTGATCCTACAGCAACGTAAATTTAAAAAATTTCAGGAGATAATTTTATTAAATTTTTAGTGGTCGTATCCATTATTCTGATATGTATGAAATGGTAAATTAATTTAATTTGTTTAATTTATTGGGGGTATTTTTGGATACAGAAAAAGATAATTAAATAAGATTCCTAATAAGAGGCGAGCGCAAGAGAATTTCAAAAAAACACAAGGCCATAAATCGCCATAAGACGCATTGCGATCCCTTGTTCGCATTATCAATTATTCTCTTGTAAAGTCGAGACTCAAATAGACTCTACTGACAGTTGCCTAAAATCAACTGTATTAAAGTGAGAGAAGAGTAACTTACTCTATAATCTCTAACTTCTTGTTTTTATCATTAAGAATACATAGATATATTTAATTATATATTTATTTTTTAGCTTCGTAATATAGCTCCTCCTGTCGGATTCGGAAGAAAATGTCCTTATCGTTTAGCCTACAAACATCTTATTCGAATGAATATGTACTCTTAAAATTATTTTAATTTGAAAAAATAAATTTTTTAAATTCAAAAAGGCCCGTTGCCGATGACGGAACAGTTCATTTTACAACAACCTTGTTTGCTTTAATTAGGGAATCTTTAAGTATTAAAATGAGACCTGGTGATTTTTTAAAATTAATTTCAAAAAATATTTTTTTAGTCGAGGAAATGGATGAGGCTGACGAAGAATTACGTCAAACCCTTCGCAAAATTTGGCCTCTGAAATCTAAGAAAAATATGATTGACCTTGTTGTGCCTCCAAATGGAGGTAAATTTTCCTATAAATCTCTCTTTTTATTCTAATTCTTTGTTTACTGTAAATACTGAAATAATGCCCCTCTCTCATATAATTACCTCCGCCCTATTAAATACCCCCTAAAGTCTGAGATCGAAAAAATAATTACTCCTCTTAAAATAGTAGTTATAATTAGCCTTCTTAAAAAAGCTCAAATAATCACCCCCTTCCTTTTAATTACCCCCTCGAGCAAGAGGTTGACACAATAATTACTCTGGGTAGTTATTTTAGCAAATACGGTATTCATGTACTTTTTTCACCTCATTTTGTTTACCGTAAATCCTTTAATAACTACCCTGAGTAATTATTGTTTCGACCTACCGCTGGAGGGAGTAATTAATCATGGGAAGGTAATTATACTAGGTTTGAAATTTGAACGTGTTTTAAGGCATTTGTTGGGGAGTAATTATTGTTTCAATTCATCGCTGAATGGAAAAATTAATGGAAGTGGGGTAATTATTTGAGGGAGGGCAATTAATACGGGTTATACGGTATTCTAATTTTAGTTTCTTTTCCAAATTTCGCATAATTTAAATTTTAAATCTGATTTTTTTCTATTTTCTTCTTTAGATTTATGCTTTCAAAAGCTTACAGTTGGTAAAATATATGCTGGACTTTTAATTCTTGAAAATTGGAGGGCACGTAAATCTGGGGTTGAGGTAAAAAATATCTAAATAATAAAAAATTATTTAAAATATACTAAGTAATTTTATATTTTCTTGTTTAAAAATCTATTTTTGATTAGTTTGAAATGATTAAACGTCGATATGCAGCAACTATGCTGTTGAGACCTGCTCGAGAAATAACCACAAAATTTGGGAACCTTTTGGGAGAGGTTTTTATTTAACTACTCGAATTATTCGAGTAGTTAGTTGTAGTCCTTTCTTTATTCAACATTGTTTTTAAATCACTTCCCTTTCGGTCTTTGTCCAACTTTTTGATTTCATTCAAGTTTTAATTCTATTTTAAATCGGATCTCAATTTAAAATATACCCTTGGAACTAAAAAACCTTATATTATAAAGAAGAATCTCATATATTATTTTCTAGATTACCATTTCCCGATTAATTACTAACCATCTCTAGTACATACGAGTTTTTTTCCGATTTAAATTTTATTTTTGAATTAAATTGAGATGATAATTGGAAGAGATCTAAAACAGCTCATAGGCAAACTAAATCTAAAAAATTTATTTTAAGCAAGTTGTATCCCATTTTGGATTAGTACACTAAAGTAGAGTAGGTCGAGGTCGAGGTTTTTTGAAAAAACCGAGACCGAGGATCACCGAGGCTGAAAAACCCGAGATCGAGGTCGAGGGGCAAATTTTGGCCGAGGTCCGAGGTCGAGGTTCGAGGATTACCGAGGTTTTTAAAAAATTTTATAACACTTCAAAATTTGTTTAAATTTACTAAATTTTATTAAAAATACACTAAATCCTTATCAAATTCACCTTTTTAATCTTATCAGATTCAGTAGGCAGCCAATAAGGTTGGCATCCGGATATCCGAATCCGAAAAAAGGCCGGATATTCGGAAATTTTTGGTTTGGATCAGGGCTTGGTGCACTCTTCAGTGTCAGATATGAAAGGATACACCATTCAACTTCCATTTATTGCGCCGCAGGCGAAAATTTTTAGAATTTTGGAAGATCCTAAAGCCAAAAACCTTCCTTTTCCAGCGCCGCAGGCGAAAATTTTAAAAATTTTGTAAGGCCAAGAAGCCAGATTTCTTCCTTTTTCAGAAAATTCCCGATTTTTTCTAAAAAATGTCGGGAAACGGTAACGGGAATTCCCGACAAAAAAAATTTCCCGATTTCGGGAATCGGGAATTCGCGACAAAAATTAATTTCCCGAAATCGGGAATCGGGAATTACCGACCAAAAAACGTCGGGAATTCCCGATTTTCGGGAAATCGGGAAATTGTCGGCAGGATCCCTGATACATATGTATACCTAGAGCTTGAACTAAGCCGGCCGTATTTCTTTGAATTAATCCGGCCTGGAAATAACCTTCTTAATAAGATATAATTTCTCATTTCAGCGCCGCAGGCAAAATTTAGAGAATTTTTGAAGGAAAATAGACCAAAATTCTTCTATTTCTGCTAAAAAAGTCAATCTTTAGGGGTGTATATTTAGCCTCGGTCCTCGCCGAGGTTCTGGGCGAGGACCGAGACCGAGGTTCCGAGGCCCGAGATCAGCAAAATCGAGGTCGAGGTTTGAAAATGGCCGAGGACCTCGGCCTCGGCCTCGGCGAGGCCTCGACCTCGACCTACTCTACACTAAAGTAAAACAGAGGTCCGATTGTACATAGATATATTTTATTTCCTTTTATTATTTTCCATTTTTTAAATTTTTTTCCTTCCATTTTTATTAAAAATTTTTAATAATTTTAGAATTCTAAAATTAAATTTATATTTTCCAGATTGGAGGTGGTGGTTTGTTTGGCGGTGGTTTACGTGGTTTGGTTGCTGCTGCTAAGGTTTTGGGAGAAAATCTCCAACTTCATTTCAGTTTTTTTGTAATTTTAGTCAGCTGCAGGCCAACAACAACAGCAGCCACCAGTTAATGACCAAGAGGGGGAAATTGACTCTCCTTCTGTTGAACAATATCATCCAGTTAGATATGGGGGAAGGAAAATATCTCCTCCAGCACAGATTGGGGTAGTTTCCCTATTACTGTAGGAACCCACTTGTACGTCTCCTCTGAGTAGAAAAATCTGACGTTTAAGAGAGATTGCCCCGCAATTGTGGTGACGTACAAGTGTGGAGTCAGACTGTTTTTTTCATTAACATGCTTCATTATCACATTCACTAATTTAGCGTCCCTACTCAATTTTCTCAACTTTGGTTGATACAATACATCGAAATAATAAAACTGGGGAGAATGAAGTAAATTATCGTGTCTTTTTAATCAAAAATTAAATAATTAGGGAGATGATATAAACACAATTGCTGAAGAAGATACTTCCGAGGCTGCCCATCAATTACCACGTCGAAGAAGGCAAAATGCCTACGACAGCGATTTTCGCAATCAGCAACTTTTACATTCTCGATCACCCTCTCCCTTTGATGATTCTCAACAACATTCGATTCCAATCATTAGACATCCAATTTTATATACTCGACAACATGAACTTGGTAGTTAACATCCCTGCTTCCTCTAAGGATAATTAAATATTTTTTAGAGGAGCGTTTTAGACATCATCCAGCAATTGGTCTACAACCTGGGGACCAATATCAGTTTGCTAGTGAATATGACAGAAAACACAGAAGTCGAAGTAGCAGCTATGCTGATACACAAAATGAGGCAATAAGAACCTCACAAAGGCGAAAACTTCCTTCTACGGTAGGGGAGAAATTGAGGGCTTATTAAATGAAAAAAAAATTCGGAATATATTTAAAAATATTTGAGAAAAATCAAATTAAGAACATTCTCAAATTTATTTAAAAATTCCTTTTTTACAGCAACATTTACGAAATATTCCCCAACCTCAAAACATCGATATTAATGAATACAAAAATATTCGACAACATTCCCCTGTCCAATCCTCTACCTCCTCGACATGCTCAGAATGTAGACGGGGGAGTATATCTCCATCCACTACCTCTTCAAACTCTTCAGACGCAACTACTTGCTGTTCTTCTTGTGAGAGTTCTGGTACCCTTTCTTCCCGACAAAACCAACTTTCGCCTCCAGCTACGGATGATTTTTCACAATCAGAAATTGCCTCTTCCTCTATACAATTGGTAAATTATATACAGTTGGATCTTACTATAAGATACACCCTCACTATAAGATACACCCTCAATGTAAAAACCTAATGTGTTTCTTAAAATGTGGTTGGTCATTGGTTGCAAGATGCAAGAGCTGTCTAAGAGATACACCCTATTTAAGATAACCTCATTTTAGATACAATTTTTCCGTAGAGGGTAAATCTTATAATGAGATCTGACTGTATATTCTTCCGCTAAATAATCTCCTTATTCCTTTTATAGCCAACAGTTAGGCGAATTCAATCTCAACAAAATCGTCCACAGCCCAGAACACATCTAGAAATTAGAAATGACCAAAAGCCACCTGAACAACAACAACAACAGCGTTTTTCGCAAAGAAAATTGCCTGTTATAAGACCTGGTCTCTCCATAATTTATTTTTTCAATTCCCTTTTTACTTTCCAGTATCACCCTCAATAAGTAGCCAATCATCTTCTTTAGTTTATCAACAACCAAAAATTTCAGTTCCAAATATCAATAGATATAAACAGCCTGTTGCAGCCTATTATTTGGCTCAACAGGAACAATCACAACAAAGACAACCTGCTGAATTTACAAACTATTATAACCGTACGGGATTTAACTCGTCGCCGAGGGGTTAATTCCCACTTACGAATTCTCTAAAAACATTTATTAAGGACCTCTCGGTCGTTGGGCAATTCAACGTGCAGCAACTATTGCAAGCACCTCAGCTGCCCCAGCAGCTACTTCTTTATCAGCAACACTTCCTCGACGTTACAATAATCAACAACAACAACTCCAAGAATCCCAACATCAACAAAAATATTCACAACAAATTACCCCCTCATATAATCAAAATCGTCGAGTTTCTGGGTCAGCTTCCTCCTCAGCTTTGGATAGTTTTGATGTAGACAATCTCCAAACAACAACTAATCGTTTACTTCCACAACAAAAACAACAACAATCTTCTTCTTCAAATAATCCAAAAACTACTAATTCAAGTTCTATTTCCCCCGGTGATATTGTAATATGGGCAAGACCGGGAAATGTACCTTTGAGTGATTCTGAAGAAGAACCTCCTATTTAAAAATTAAAAAACGGTGCATAAGTAAAAATATATTGAAATTGTTTTGCTCAATTAAATCGCTTTGTCCTCATTATCATTATAAGACACACTAAACATTACTATTACAAGGCATGATTTTTTCAGCTTCAAATGATTATCTTATAATGAGCCCAATATAGGTAATCCTTTTTTATTCCGGTTTTAGATTCTCAATGTTAAATTTATTTTTGGGAATATTTCTTAAAGACTTAATTTATACAGGGTGACCCAAAAGGAACCGGCACTTTTCTATCCTTAATAACTTTTATTGTTCAAATAATTTTTAGATAATTTCAAGTTTATTTTGTAGCCCATTTATTTATATATCATATAGTAAAATTAAAGATTTTTTGATTAAGGATTAAGAAAGTTATGTAATTTTAGGTACACCATATCAAAATTTTTCCCCAAAATTTTGATTTCTGTATCTCAGAAAGGAGAAGTCCAAACGGGATGTACTTATTAGAATTCCGCTAATACAACTCTCTAATAACACGAAATTTCCATTAATCGTCGGCTCAATCAGGTATTAGCGGCATTCCATTATTTTATTTCCAAAATTTAATACTTCCCAATGAATCGCCAATTTTTGTTTATTTTAGACTTTTTTGTTTATGATCTCATTTAATGAATAATAAAAGATCTTAATTTTTACGTTAATCTGTCGTATTTTTCAAAAATAGTCAAAAACAGTCAAAATTTCAGTTCCGGTTCCGCCCCAAATTTGCACAATCTACGAACCACTGAATTGACAACCTACGAATTTGTTTAAATTTACATTCTTCCGATTTTGCGATTAATTCAACTCCAAGTGTATTTCTAAATAGGCATGTATTTATAAAAAGTTGGACTTTTATTTGAATAAAAACAAAAAAAATTTTAGTATTAGACAGACAATTTTTTAAAAATATCTTTCGAAATATTTTTAAATTCCTTTATTTTCCTCTCCCTTCTCATTTGTCGGCACAATTTATTTGTCCTTTCAAAATATTATACTTTTTACCTTTCGTTTATAGTGCAAATGGCATTAAATAAATTATCGTCGGACCGCTCTCTTATTACAGAACGGCAAGTGACATAAACACCATTTAAAAATAAAATCAGAATTTAAAAATCAGAACTGTAAAAATGAAAAAGAAAATCAGAAAAAATGTTCAGTTTTATTTGATGTTGTTAGTTGAATACTTGGTAACAGTGATATCAAAGTTCCAGTTCCGGAACTAATTAGTTCTAGTTCCAGAACTAAAACTACGGAACTAACGATTATCTGGAACTAGTTTGGAACTAGTATCAAAAATAGAGTTCCGGAACTGGAACTACAAAAAGTAAAAACCTAGTTCTGGAACTGGAACTAGTTCCAGAGGAATTTTGGAACTTTGACATCACTGTTTGGTAATTGTTGTTCATTTTCTTCTCTTTTTGTTATCCCCGCTAAAGTTCACATATAAAAATTTAATTTAAAATTAAATTAATTTTAAAGAAACTTGTCTTTAGAAACAAAAAACAATTTATGTAAATTTTTAATAAAAAATAAAATTTTTTTATTAAAATTAACAATCGATTTAATAAAGTATACATAGGTATATTCAATAAATGATTTCGAAAGTCAAAAAGGGCAACTCTCTATTCAGCCCTCCCCTCGCTTTAGTCACTTTAATTGCTTAAAAAAATTAATAAAATTTATTAAATTTTATTTAATTAATTTTTAATAAATAATTAAGTTGACAATTTTATTTTTCTCCAAAGCAAAATTGTTAAAAAAACAAATTACTTGTGTAAACCCCTCTATACCCTCCCTATACATTGAAGACCCTCCCTAAACATTTCAACATTGCCTATAAAAGATTAATAAAATAAAAAAAATTTTTATTTAACATTTACCCGTCGATTCGAGAATCAGAAAAGGACCCCTCTCATTGAGAGGAGATCTCTCAATAGGAATCCTTTCAATAGTCCTCTCAATCCTCCTCTCACTCAATCTTTAAATTAATTAATAAATAAAAATTTTAGCCAAAAAAATGTATTTAAATTTTAAATTAATTTTAATTTTTCTTTTGACAATTTTAATTTTCTGCAAAGCAAAATTGTTGAAAGAACAAATTACTTGTGTAAATGACTATCTGTTGCTTTCGAAAAATTTTGAAACAGAAATTTATGCGGAGAAAATAGGGAATAAATGGGAAATTAAACGAGGAATTAACAAAAAAGTTTTTGAAGATTTTGAAGAAGACTTTGTCATAAAAAAAGAAGAAATGTCAAAATTTATGGGAGAGGAATATGCAAATAATTGTTTTGAATTAAACAAAGAATTGGTTGAAAAATACAATGAAAAATTATTTAATAAATTAAAAAATATATTTTTAATGAGAAAAGATGGGGTTTTTAGTTATAAAGATTATTTAAATAAATTTACTAAAAAAGTTAATTTTATTTTATCGGAAAATATTCAGAAGGAATTAGGTAAGTAAAAAAAGCTAAGAATGATTTAAAATAGGCCTATAAGGGTCGAAAATATTTTTTAAAGACATTTACTCTGGTTTTCCGTTGATTTTCGAATTTTGATATCTCGATGAAGGAATCACATTAGAACTTCGTTTCTTTTCTATTTCCTATCTATAATGATAGATATGTTCAGATAAATTTTTGTGGATTTTTCGATTGAGAAATTAAAATTTTAGAGGGGGGTGCGTATAATTAGTTAACACTAATTATTGCTAAGAATGTTCTTAAGTCTGAAAAGGAAATTCATAAATTTGAAATTTTTGTGATAATCGATGGCTTTTGACTTGTAGATTTAATAAATAAAGAACTAGAAAGCCACATTCCCATTTTACTTTGAAAACCCCGAAAAAATAGGGGGTGCGTATATTTAGTTAACAGAGTGTATCAGCTCTCCCCCCAAAAAAAAGGTTAAAACATTTTTGGAAGAACAGTCCGGGTCTAACACAAGTTTAACTAAGCTCTCTAAATACTAATTGCTGGTATAAATATTATTTTATTTTTAAGAAGGATTATCATTTTGCCTGGCTGATAAAATATATGAATTCCATAAAAAAGCTGGAAAAGATAATTTATTTACAATTTTATCTCAACCAAAAAATATAAATAATGCCAAAAATGCTATTTTAGATAAATATAAAATACCCTTTGGAAATAAATTTTATATAATAGAACTGAATTGGGAAATGGTAGATTTTGATATTCTTAAAGAAAATTATGGAGAGTTAACAAAATGCTCGGATTTTATTAAACAAGGAAGGTAAATAGACATTAGATTAAATAGACAGGCGGATCTCGTTTATGTGTAGACTTGGTGCAAGGGCGACCGGAATAAAAAATATTTTTATTTCAAATCGAAACGAAATAAAAAATTTTCGGCGAAACGAAATTTAAAATTTAGTGGAAATTGAAACACCTTTGGAAGAAATATTTTAAAACATCATGCTCCGTTGGCACAAAAATTTGATTTTAACCGAGTGTGTTACAAAAAATCGGGGTTTTTTCGCTATGATGACAATTGTAAAGAGACAATCGCTGATTTTATGTAACCAGGAAAAAAACTTTTACTGATTATGCGTTTCACTGTTAAAAGTAAATACCAGAATAAACCTATTTTTCTAGATATTCTGACAAATTTTTCACAATGATTGATGGAAGCCAGCTATATTTTGATAAATTTCCTGATAATGGTATGTTTATATTAAATTATAATTCGAATGGTTATCTTTATGGTTGTAGTTTTCGATTCTTTATTAGGCTTGTTTTTATTTTAGGAAGGGTATGAAGCTAAAAATCCACCCTATTAGCGCTACATGTGAAATTTTTTTTTGAAAGTCATGATACTACAAATGAAAGGTCAAGTTACATTTTTCGAGACTCATTTTTTCGAACTTTTCCGAGCCATTTTTAACCCTCCTTTTTATCGAGTCGTGTCATACGAGCTTCTCTCAGACGAAGACCCTGCCTCGACTCGATCTTTCAGTCTGAGTCGGTCCATTTGGCGACCCTAGTTACCACCTATTAAAACAAAAATATTATTAAAAATTTTAAAGTTTCAACATTTAACGATATTGAAATTAATGAAGAATTTGAAAACGAGAATGAAGATAAAGAATGTAATATTTGTTTGGATAATTTAATTGGAACCGGAAATAAAAAATATAAAAAAATTCAACAAATAACAAATTGCAATGTTTGTTTGTAAAAATTATTTAAAAATTTTAAATATATTTTTAGCATAACTTTCATAAAATATGTCTTCAAGGATGGTAATTAATTATAATTAATTTTTATTACAAAATAAAATATTAAAATATTTTTTAAAATTATTTTTATACCTATTTCCAATTAATTTAATTCTGAAATTATTCTTTGGGCAACCCAAGTACAGTGTGTTAAGAAATTATAAAACCACCTAGTTTTTTTCGGGGTTTCTAGTTTGTCCAATTAATCTGAAATTTTCACAGGATATCTATAACTACAATTAAACGCCCAAAAAAATTTTTTTTTAATTTTGACCCAATCAATTTTAATCGAGTTTTTTTTCTCAAAAATAGGCGTTAAGAAATTATAAAACTACTTTGGAAAAAGTTTTGTTTTTCATATTAGAAATGCTTGAAAAATTCTGAAAAATTTTTTGAGCATTTCCATTGTTATTGAGTAGAAAAACAAAAAGAACCAAGTCCCTCCCTTTAAATTACTCCCTTCAGCGAGAGGTTGAAACAATAATTACCCTGGATAATTATTTTAGTATTTAAGATACCTACACTCTAGTAATAAAAAAATATCAATTAATAATAATCACTAAAATTTTTACTTTTAAAACAATAACAGGATGAAAAAGAAATATGTTAACGGAAATCATTTGGTGGGAATTTAAATTTAAATTTTTATAAAATTAATAAATTGAGAGATATTAAAAATGCTAAAATTAAAAAATTTTTGCAGATCGAAGGAGGGTGCCCAATTTGCCGAGCAAAAGTTTTATACGATCCGTGAGATGAAGAAACTAATCTGATTAAACTCTAATTTGTGAAAAAAAATTTTCTAGATAATTATGAATTAATTTATTTAATTCTAGAGACAAAAAAATGAAGTCACTAATTTTAATTTAAAATTAAGATGCTTCACAAACGATTGTATTTTGTGTTTTTTACCAAAACATTAACTGTTTTATGATAATTATGATAATTCAAAAAAAAATTTTTGAAAAAAAATTTTCAAAAAAATTCAGAAATCCAATAATCAGTGTTCATAAATTTCAATTTTGCTCGTACTCGTACTTCGTACCAATGTGAATTATTTTTTAGAATATTCTTTCTATAATTATACTTCTGTACTTTTTAGAATCCCAACTGTTTTCGCAATTTATCATTATTTCCGTCCTCATCTATTGTTTAAAATTTACCTTTTAGTTTACACTTGACATGTTATTCCAAATATTCCGTATCTTCTCAATTAATTCCATGGAGAATTAACGATATAAGTAGAGTTCGAATTTTTCAATTTGCCGGGCCCGGTATCCGGGGTTTTTCTTCCAATCCGACACGGGCCGGGCTAAAAACCCCGAAAACCCCGAAAAACCGGATTTTATCAAAATACCGTATTTCCTCTAATAGAACGACATGTGTTTTATTTTTCAATTTCCCTTTAGACTGTCGTTCTATTAAAGGCTGTCGTTCTATTTTTCAATTTATTTTTTTTGAAATTTTTATTAAGATCTATATCATTATAATAATTTTATTAATGAAGAAAAATAGTCTATCATTGGAATTATTCAAGGGTAGGGAATTAATCGAGAAAATACGGCAATCCTCCTTTTTATTATTTTAATTTGTAAATATTTAGCAAGTATAAATTAATTTTGTATAAATATAATTTGATTAATACACTGACCAGAGCTATTAAATTCACATTCTCAAAATTCATTCTCAAAAAATATAAAAAACGTTTTATTCATCCCCAATATGAAGAAAAATTCCAATCACCCTTAACTTTACATATTTATCAAAATGAATTATAAACAAAATGCAAATTCAGAATATTTACTGTAAAAAATTGAAATAAAAAAATATTTAAAAAATATATTTTAAAAAATGGAAAAATCATGCATGGTAATAAAAATTTATTTTTTTCTCTTACCACACTCTTTTATAATTTTTTGGTCGGGATCCGGGATTTTTGCAGTTTTACAATGTATAACATTCCATTTTATATGTCAGCATTATTGTCCATTTTTAATCTATATGAGAGGAGAAAGAAGGTTGGAGAAGTCAAATTCGGACAAACATTTGCGGAAATGAGAAGGTGGGGTTGATAATCCGAAATTAGCAAACATTTTTCAACTCTAAATTTTTTCAATGATGTAAATCCTGAAAAGTCCTCATAAGTCGATTCTGATATGATAATCCGGAAATGTGTGTTTAATATATGCATCCCCCCCAGTCAGTTTTTTCGAAAATTATGTAAAAATGGTCAGTCTGAACAACAATTGTAGAACCCATCGAGCTGTGTCGAATGACACCAAAATCAACAAAATCCGACTTGATTTGAATCCGACTTTACATAAGATTTTACGCCCCAGTGGTTCCAGGGTCTGTATTTCGGTCAAATCAAGTCGGATTTTGTTGATTTTGGTGTCATTCGACACAGCTCGATGGGTTCTACAATTGTTGTTCAGACTGAGCATTTTTACATAATTTTCGAAAAAACTGACTGGGGGGAACTAAATAAGTACCAAAGTTTTCAGGGTCTGGAAATCAGCTTTTGGATTTTTTATCAATTCGGATTTTTCCGAAATAATACGGTCCGGTTTTACTTCGGTAAAAATAATTTTAAACTTCATTCGTTTCTTTTTCTTTTTTTTCAATTTTTTTAGTATTTTATTTTCTTTTCAACAATTTTGAAATCTTCTTTAATAAAAGGTTTTAATGCAGTATAATTATCAATTTCATAGTCATTGTCCTCATCCTCATCAGCAACCTCAACTTCCTTCAATTCTGTATAATCATCAAAATCAAAATTATAATTACCCACACCAATAGATATACCCTTTCTTAATTGACTTAAAAGGTCAATAACCTCTTTACTATCTTTGTAATTTTTAAATTCTTTAAATAAACATTTTTCCTTATTTTCTTCTTTAATGTTAACATAAAAATTTAATTCCGTTTTGGGGTTCATCCGTATTAAAGTCGATACTCTAATTTTATATTTTCCCGAATTTTCAAATTTCAAACAAATATTTATATACGAAAATCCCTCCAATTCTGCACGTCGATGATTTTCATTAATTACAGAATTTCCAATAAAATTGTTTTTGCCTAATAATTCCCCCCTTTTTTTGATGAATTTATTTTTAATTAATTTTTTAGTTCCTTCTGGATTAAGGAAACAATCTATTTTGATCAATTTATGGAGTCCACCTTTATGAAAAAATATGTATCTATCCCGTTTATATTTACTTCTTTCTTTTCAAAATTTAAAAGATTATAAAGTTCATTATTTACTTCAAAATATATATAAACGTCGAAAATCGGATAAATTGCCAAAAGTGTCTAAATGAGAAAAAAAATTAAGTAAAACCCCCCCCCCCCCCACTTTGTTACAGTAACCTTCTAATCCCTAACTTTACATCTATCTTTTAGTGCTTAACTTTGCAATTTTACACCCAAAATCTCCATCTTCCATCCCTTAACATTACATCAATTGTTTCTTCTATTGCTTAACTTTACATTAATTCTATCTTCTAATCCTTAAGTTTACATCAATATTATCTTTATGTGTCTAACTTTACATAGAAGATAATATTCGCGTAAAGTTACTGTAACAAAGGGGGGGGGGGGGGTAACTACATTTTTTAATTATTCTTCTTTCCTTTTTCTGTAGGGTGTGTTAGATACATGAGTATATTCGTCGAAAATAAAATATCCGCTGGATTTCGAAATTTTCTATACTTCAGAATGTAAAACTAGACGATTTAGAGGCTAAGATTTGGCTAAGACAGACTAGGATATTGAAATTTTAGAATGTCCGAAGACAAATTTTTTCCCTTTATTGAGTAAGAGCGAGGTAAAAGTTTAATCCCGGGCAGGCTTCGATCCTGCGACCTCCTGGCAGTTATTGCTAGGCGCTTTCGTTCACCACGTACAGGTGCTCTACCAACTGAGCTACCGGGACGCTGTATCGTCAGGTTTCGAGTAGTATTTTCAAAATTTCTCGGATTGAGTTCAGTTCGAAATGATTCCGTTTTCGGTTGTCGGGCTTGGATAACCCAAACCATCCTTTCGCTAACTTTCCGGGACCGGATCCCCTTAAGTTCCGTACAAAGTCCCGTATTGCCACACTCTTGTATAATCAAATTGACGGAGAAAGTTTATTAAAATAATATATTGTTTGACATTTCTGAGTTTAAAAAAGTTGCTGTTTTCAAAAATTTATAAAATTTACCTCTCCCCTAAAATCCTCTAATCCACAAATAAGAATTCCTTCTTTATACTCATTTTGTATTGCATTTCAATTCCCATGTGTTTTTTTCCATTTTCACCTTCGATTGCATTAATGGTGTTATATATAGTATTATTAATAGTACACTCTAGGTTACTACAAGGGTTTTGAGGTATTGAAATATAAAAGGATTTGTGTTTCCATTCTTCATTTATTTCAAAAATAATTTCTGTAATATATTTCTCTTGGTCTCCATCTAAATTCAAATCCAATTTCAATTTTTTCAATTCCAATTTTAACAATTTAATTAAAGGATAATTAATATTGGAGCCAGATGCTTGACAAACATTCTGTCTATATTCCACTAATAATCGTTTATCACGTTGAATAAAACAAGAGGAATATTGAAAAATTAAAAGGGAAAAGTTGAAAAATAATAATAATTTTAAATAGAGCATTAATTTTTAATTTTTTAATTAAAGAATTGCCCAATTTTTAAATCTTTTATATGTTATTTTAAATTAATTCACTCCCCTTATTATTTAATAGATCAGGTATAAAATTTAATAATCGAGAACAAAATTAGGTATTTTGTATTAAAAGGGCATTCACATGAAAATAAATCATTAAAAGAGATTTACTTTTAATTTCATAACCAGCTGAAGGGTGAGTAGCTGAATGGGATTAAAATACTCTGGCGGTAAAATACATTGGGGGGAGCCTTTGGTACCATACTTTTTGGTTTTGGAAAGCCTGACGGCTTTGGGGCGCGCTTCGCGCGCTGCTAGAGCTTTGGGGGCGCGTCCAGGGACGCGCGTGGAAAGCCTGCGGCTTTAAAAGGACGCTAGATTTTCTTTTTTGCTTGGCGAATTACGTTAAATTTATTAAGAATCTTAGCTTTGAATTTTGGGGGCCTTCGGCCCCCCAAACCCAACGTTTAGACGGTATTTGCCTTTTGGTAGCTCTGGCGGGTTGCTCGGGGCGTTTGGGGGGCCTTCGGCCCCCCAAACCCACCGTTTAGACGGATACTTTGCCTTTTGGTAGCTGTGGTGGGCTGTTTCGGCGCGTTTGGGGGGCCTTCGGCCCCCCAAACCCATCGTTTAGAAGGATGCCTTGCCTTTTGGCAGCTGTGGTGGGTTGTTCGGGGCGTTTGGGGGGCCTTCGGCCCCCCAAACCCACCGTTTAGACGGATACTTTGCCTTTTGGTAGCTGTGGTGGGCTGTTTCGGGGCGTTTGGGGGACCTTCGGCCCCCCAAACCCATCGTTTAGAAGGATGCTTTGCCTTTTGGCAGCTGTGGTGGGTTGTTCGGGGAAGGATGCTTTGCCTTTTGGTAGCTGTGGTGGGCTGTTTCGGGGCGTTTGGGGGGCCTTCGGCCCCCCAAACCCAGCGTTTAGACGGATACTGTGCCTTTAGATAGCTTTAGTGGGTTTATTCGGGGCGTTTGGGGGGCCTTCGGCCCCCAATCCCAGCGTTTTGTTTGATACTGTGCCTTTTGGTAGCTGTGGTGGGCTGTTTCGGGGCGTTTGGGGGGCCTTCGGCCCCCCAAACCCATCGTTTAGACGGATACTGTGCCTTTAGGTAGCTTTAGTGGGTTTATTCGGGGCGTTTGGGGGGCCTTCGGCCCCCCAAACCCAGCAGTTTTGTTTGATAATGTGCCTTTTGGTAGCTGTGGTGGGTTTATCCAGGGCGTTTGGGGGGCCTTCGGCCCCCCAAACGCGGCGTTTAGATCCCACTCGGCCTTCGGCCTCGGTTTTGGGGCCTTCGGCCCCCAAAACCACCCTAACAGAAAACTCTGGCCCCTATAATTTGGTCAGACTCAAGTGGACCCCCAACAATGTATATGTTTTTTGGTGGATTTGAGACTGCTCTACAATATAACGTAAGTCCTTTTAATTTATTGCCCCTCCTTTGGTACCCCCACTGGGTATGGTACCGCCCACCCCCAAAATTTCGATCCCTTACAACTTTTGCCAAAATGGTCAAAAAAATTAGGAAAAAATATTTTTAGACTCCACTCGGTAAGGGCTTTCGAATGATATAACATTTGGCCCATTTATACCCATTTTGAAAAAAATATTTTTTTGGCCGAAAATTTTGGCCGAAAAAATCGACCAAATTTTTAAAAAATCATAACTTCCCCAAAGTAGACCTTTTTTAAAAATTTTAAAAGCTTATCCGGTGCAGAAAATTCTGCTCTATCCAGGAAAAATACTTTCGGCGTGAACAGCCGGCAAAAATCTCGAAATTTTTTCGAAAAACCGAAAAATTTTCGAATTTTCGAAATTCGACCCCTACGGGTTCAATTTCGACTTTTTTCGAAATTTTCTTCGGTGATAAAATACCTAATTTTTAGGACTATTTTTAGAAAGAAACCCGACCCAAATCCGATTATCCCAAAAAAAGTTATGGTCCCCCAAAAAATCCCGAAAATCCCCCAAAAGGGAAATATTCCCTTTGGAAATAAGGGGTGGGACAAAATTTTGGAATTTTTGGTCAAAAATAGGCCTATATGGTATAGGCCCCTTATTCCCTTTGGAAATAAGGGGTGGGACAAAATTTTGGAATTTTTGGTCAAAAATAGGCCTATATGGTGCTCTGACACCCGCTGAATCCATATCCGGTGTCAGAAAAATTTAAAAAAAATTCCCCGGGACGTTAGAGTCTCAAAAAGATTTGCGACATTTTGCCAATTTGGCTATAACTTTTTGAGACTCAAGTGGACCCCCAACATATTATACCTTTTTCTGACCGCCAGGAGACGCTCTTTCGAACTGGCTATCGAAGAGACCTGAAACGACCTTTTAAAAAAAGTCGACTTTTCGACCCCGACACTTTGGACCAAATGACCCTCAAAAGTTCACCCGAGACTCTAGTGTCCAACACCAAATATTTTCCCAACATCCAACCCTACAATAACACTCCCAGGCCCAAAGACCCCACAGTTCTGAAAAACCCGCTATAACCGTTTGAAACACTCATCCGGCCATTTCGGTGCCGCACTTGAGTGTGGCACCAAAATGGCCTATCCCAAAAAATTCCCCGTAGCCACTTACGTATAACCCCCCAGGCCCCATCTTAATCCTCCCAACCGTTCCCGAGATATACCCCAAAAACCGTGGTTAGTCCGACAAAATCGGACAATTCACCGTCAGTCGGTGAATTTTTGCGCGCCCATAAGTCCCCAGGGCGCCGTCCGATTTTCAAAATTTTTTTTTTGTTGAAACCCCCTAATAGAGGAGCAGGCCCCTCTAAGCAGACCCTTTCTGCTCCGACTTACGGTTCACGAGATAAAAATGTTAGTGGGGTCGTTTCGGCGCAAAGGGAAAGTCGTGGCGCCGCGGCTATAATTTTCCTGAATGCGCCGTAAAAAGTTGCCCCCAGGATGTCAGGCTTCGGGGAAGCGGCCGGCCTTCGGCCGGCCGATATTAGTTTTTAAATTTTAATCGGCTCTGTATTATATATAATAAGAACTCTTACAAAATAAATATTTTCTATCCTGTGTTTTGTTTGGCGTATCCTGGGAAATCCGCGGATATCTGGATATGATATCCTTCAAATAAATTTATATATTAGAAACCTCGGCCAATCCTTACGAACAAGGGCCAATCGAAATTCCGATTTCCGCCCTCTTTTCCTTCCAATTCCCAAAATTTGCCCGTGTCGATGACAGGACGAGCCCTGGGCCCTATTTCAATTGTCCACAGATTCTGCATTCTGTGCACAGAACGCAGATTTGTAGAATTAAATTCTGCGGTTTATTCAACCTAAGGTTTATTCAACCGGTTTCCGTTAAACAAAACCGTGAGTCAGTCAAAAACTAAATCGAAAACCGAGGATACCGGTTAATAACCTGTAGTGAACAACTCTAGTAAAACATTAGTGTTTCCCTTCTTCCCAATTTCCGCCTTGTATTTTTTTGTTCACATATTCGAATAAAGCCACATTTTTATGTTAGACGTAAAAATTGTCAAAAAATGTTGGAAAGGTGTAAATCTATTAGGTCTTAGTGGGGTGGTCAATTTAATTTTTCTGAATATTATGAGAAGGGCACTCTTTTCCTCTATTACACAATCAAGTAAATGTAGACAGAATTGATTCTCAAACAGATTATAAAAACTTTTATGTCTGAAGGCAACGTTTTATATGCATTTTCCCCCATCCGCTCTCTACAAACCGATTGCCATTTAAATTTTTCCCATAAAAATTTGCCTGTTATTTGGAGTCTTTACTTATATACTGTTTGTAAATATAAACCCACAAACCCTGGTTTTGGTTAACACTTCAAGTAAAATTTCTCAATTGAATCTAAACTAAATAGTACGCCCCACTTTGTCGCTGACTAGATTTTTCGCTCCAGTTATCGTAAAATCAAAACTCAAAGTAAAAACTACATAAATCCTTATTTATTTGAGGTCGGTTAACTAGTAAGCATTAGTTCACTCTGAATAATTTTAACTTTGGATCGTTTTTTAAACAAGAACAAAAAACTTATTTTATCACCGCGACAAAGTGGTCGAGAAAATATAGTCGCGACAAAGTGTCCTTGTCCTACTTTGAAGAAAATAGTAGGGAATTAGAGAAACAGAAAAACCATTCCTCTGATTCAAATTTAAAATGGCGTCCTGTCCTTTTGTAAAGTTCAAGATTATCACTACTTTGTTTTAAGAATTCTACTACTTTTCACCTTATTTTTTAAATCAATTTGTTTTTCAGATACTAAACATTTATTAAAATTTTCTATCATCTCGACTTCAATTTAATTATGTTCGATAGATTATGAAAAATAGTGCCTAAGATAAGATGAAATGGATGAGTAATGGTTCTCGCTTGATGGTGAAAGATTCTGATTTTTATTTAAATGTCCAATGCTTTTGAGTTGGTGGAAGGTTAATTTTCTAAATTTTTGGGTTTTAAAATACCGTTTGGGGATTTTGCCCCCTTGGACATGTAACAGGGACCCAACTTTGAACAGGGACCCAACTTGATAACTTTAACCAAACCCGACTTTGACGTAAATTTTCGCTGGCAAAAATATCGGGCTTTTTCGTTTTTCCAAAAATTTCCCCCGAGGCAATAAAAAAAGAATCTGGGTTTCTAGAACAACGTATAAATCTGAATTTTTTCAAACCCGGCCCGTCCCTTGTATATTTCTGACACACTCTTAATCCATTTTGTATTGTTAGACATGCCAAAAGTTTACTCATATGTAGGTCTGTAGATAAAAATTTTCTGGGGAATTATTTAAATTTCTTGTGTTTTTTATTCAAAAATTATTTTTTAATTTTTTACTTTTCTAGGCAGAGCTGTAAGAAAAGCTTTAATTGCTCCTTACTGTAATTTCGCAACCTAAATTGCTGTCTGTGCTGATGTTGGTGGTATTTTTTGCAAGTTTAATTTTATATTTTTGGCTAATAATGGGTTGACCCAAAAAGAATGAGCCCTTTATGGATAATGCAAAAAATTTACTATAACAAAAAAACAAAAGGCAATCAAGAAACGAAGTATTGCCCAACATTATCTATTACTTATTGCCATTCTCTGGGCAGCTTTTGAATTCTTCTTTGATAAAAAGTTGTAGCTGATTTTGCCTCTAGAAAATCAGTTACCCTATTTTTGAGTTGCGTATCATTTTGGAACCGAACTTCACGTAAATGATTTTTCATAGAATGGAATAAGTGATAATTAGATAGCGCAATGTCCGTTGAGTAAGGCGGGTGTGGTAGAATTTCCGATCCGCGTGTTCCAGTAATGCGGGCACGAGTTTCATTTGCACGGTGTGGAGGCGCGTTGTCCTGATGGAAAACAACCTGGCCTTAACGTTGTTTCCCTGAACTGTGAAACCATCAATGGCAACTTGGACGCGGTCCAGGATTGTACGATAGAGATCTCCATTAAAGATCTCCTCCTAGGAATTAATTCCCAGTCTACAATTCCAAATCTAGCCCAAAAAAAGGGCTCATTCTTTTTGGGTCAACCCATTATGCTGTAAATTACAAGGGAACATTGTCTACTGTGAGTGCGAATTTGTTATATTTTTTGGTACCATTCGGTAGAGAACCCCCGATTTCTTGTGATGTGATATGCCGTTTTATTACAAAATTGCTCCGTCGAATTATGGCCTATCAAAATTTATTAATTGGGATGTTTGAGAGTAAAATTAGTTTCTTCGGAACAGACTCCGATCGGGTCGAAATATATGTCATTCGGGATATTGTGACTTATAGCGGTATTTTCTGGCCGTTTGGTCGAATGAGGTGTCATTCGAAAGAGCTCGTATTAGCGGGAAGAAGACGATCCAACGCTCTTATTTTCTGCTTCTCTCTGCTTTCTTTATATTGTCTTTCAATGGTGAGAAAAGTTAACTCCACCTCAAACTACTAGGCCCAAAGTCATTTTGCAAGAAAACGGATATCACTTCGCAATAGGTGATATCCGTTTTTTTTTCATAAAGCATTTTTCAATCTTTTTTCAATAAGTAGTTATATTCCCCGGATAC